>LPNX011125229.1:7338-80663 GCA_001517045.1 Pseudotsuga menziesii | reverse complement strand
TCGGGACACAATGTTGAAACGGTGCCAAGTGAGAGCGAGAAATGATCTCAAGCATCATCACGAGCCCGAAAAAATGAATCCGGCGATATCAACAGTGTGAAAAATGGAGAACGACCGAAGTGGCGCGTAAATCGAGGCAACAAGTGGTGTCTAAAAAGGGATGAAAAATTGACGTAGAAAAAATGATGCAACGAGGTGACCATCGTGACGGTCTCGTCGTGCTGATTCCAAAAGTGTAGCTAGGGATGAATGGGACGTTGTTTCTGATGAACGGGGGTACAGCAGGCCATGTGTCGATGTGGTGCTCTATAATGGCAGGGTCAAGACCGGGCATTTCGGTATAGGACCAGGCAAAGACATCACGGAATTCTCTGAAGAGTTTGTTGTATTCCTCAATTTCTTGCTTACTGTAAGAGGCTCCTAAAGTGATGAGTTTGGGGGTGCCTCCTGGGGCAGCGATGTCAATTTGGATGACAGGTGAGATGTTGGCCATGTTACCCGCTTCGAAGGTGTCAGGAGCAGGAATAGGGTCCTTGAACCAGTCGACCTTGTGGGGAAGGAATTCTTTGGATTCAACGGCAAATTGGGTAGGAGTGTTAGAGAAGGATATCTCTGGGAGGAAGTAGGAACGATGGTGCATGTCATCCCAGGGATAATCTGGGGCAGTGGAAGCCTCGAGAATCTCCTCATCAGTGCGAAATGTTTGTGTCGTCAAGTCAGTTGACGAGGGAGTAGTGATGGAAGAGATCATATATATGGTATTAACCTCTTCGGAAGAGGAAGAGACCGGGGGGTGGATTTCCTCAATGGTGAGTGGTGCCGTCTCAAGATCCAGATTGTTCATCTCAAAGAGAGCTGCTCTGTAATCGGGGAGTTTGGGACAATGATGGGAGTAATGCCCGTAAACATCGCATAGGGCACATGAGTGGTTAGTGCGCAGGGATTTATCGCGAGGCTTAGGGGTTGAATCTAGATGGACAACCAGGATAGTGGGGTCGTCGTCAAGCAGTTGCATGTATTCCTATAACGCCGGTAACTGAGGACATAGGTGAGTGGCATGGCCCAACTCATCGCACAGCGCGCATTTGGGAGGAGCACGAAGCACAGGGGGATTTTTGACTGTCTTAGGAGGTGGGACAGTAGTGTATGGTTGGGGGCCTCTGCCCCCAGTGGGTTTGGTAAGAGGAGGGGGGGGTTTCGCGAAGGATGACGGGGTAGCGACACTAGGAGGTGGTTGACTAGTAGTGACAATGGGTTGCACCGGTTGCAGGATGACATCTGGTGTCGGCGAATGAACGGGAGGCGAAAGATACCAAACGGGTAATCCTAAGGTTAACCCAGGAAGGCTGAGGGTGGCCATGACCGGGGCACTAACTAATCCTGAGGGAGGGAAGAGGAAAGGAATGGTATGGATGGGTGTAGCACCAATGTGACTAGGTACCAAAGGGGTTTTAGGCAACAAGGGCGGTTGATTAGTAGGAGTTCACGTATTATGAGACAGGGTACATATGGCTTCAGAGGTGGAGCCATATTGGTTCCGTCGGGTCTGGAGGTTGACCTCATCGGAGGACATCATCAACAAGTGGTGGGTACCTGAGTCAAGCACGGGTTGATCAGGAGCAGCGTAAGTGATTTTTTGTTGGGTTGTCACGTTGGCTTGAGGGGGAGCCAACGGTTGAGTGTTCACTATGCCTTGGGTTGGTAAGGGGTTTTGCAGCACCAAAGGTGGCTGCTGAGGTTGTGGGGGGTTGGGTGGTGCTTGAGGAGCCGCCTACCCTTGGCGACGGGAATCTTCAGCCCAAAGTTGCTGAACGCGCTCCATGTGGGGGCAAAAATGTGTGTAGTGGCCATAGACCCTGCAAATAGAACAAGGATAGTTTGTTCGCAAATTTCGTCCCCTGCCGCGGTTTTGTTGGCCCTGGTTGCGTTGGTTGTTTTGGTTTTACTGCGGGTTTTGTTGAGCGTAAACTTGCCCTTGGACAGCAGGTGGATTCTGAGGTTGCGCGTGGGCTGGAGCAGGCTGCGGTGGATGATATGTAGGTGGAGGCTGCACAGGTGCAGCAACTTGAGGGGGTTGCTGATAGTGCTGTGGAGCGGGTTGTGGGTGTGCCGCAGGGGTTGGTACAGCTTGCTGGTGATAGTAGGGCTGAGGTGCGACAGGGGGGGCGTAAGCATGAGTCACATGACCGAAACACTGTGGTGGACATGAGGGTCCATGGGTATCGTGGTGATTTGTCATGGGAGCATATTGGTTGGTTACTCCAGACTGGGAGGTGGCTCGCGATGGGTCAGGGATAGGGGTAGGACGGGCTATGGAAAATGGCTGAGGCTGCGAAGAGACACGGCCAATGATGCCGTCGGCAGCATGGGATGCCCTCGGTGCATCATGCTGGGAGGAATTGTCGCGAGGGGCGTCAGGTATAATGGTATAGAGATAACCTGACTAGGCGTAAATGAGATCGAATTGCTGGGCCTTAAGGATGGCCTCTTCTTCAGACTGGGGTCGTTCGGATGCTACATCCTTAGCAATGATAGGAAGGAGGGATTTGAGGAACCAGTCTAGGAAGATTCAGTCATCTAACTTGATCTTGCATAGACTACGGCATCGATGCCATTCATGAATGTGGTCCGTGATGTGGGTAGCCGTGTTCTGTCTGCATGATAGTAGGATTTCAATGCCTGCGTCATAGCGGATAGGTAACTGGAAGAACTGGAGGTAGGTCGAGGCCAGGGAAGTAAAGGTGGCATGGGTTCCGTGGGGTTGTTCGATATACCACTTGGCAGCAGAGCCAGTGAAAGTGCGCTGTAATAAACGGAGGCGAATAGAGTCGTCTACTATGGAGTTGGAGGAACACCATAGATAGAAGGACATGATATGGTTCTGTGGGTCCTCACCTGCCTTTCCCTCGAACTTAGGGATGTCGGAGGGGAGCTTGGTGGGCATGTGAGGCCACGCAGGGTTGTGTCGGATGGGGTCATTGGTTAATCTGGCTAGATCAGGCAGGTTGAGGCTAGCCATGAATGGAAAACTGGACGAAGGATGTGACACAGTAGTGGGTTGGACCAAGTTGGGGCCGATGCCCCCAAGTGGAGGGGTAATATGAGGGAGGTTGCCCCCAAGTGGGGGAACTAAGGTAGTATAGGATGGACCTGCACCACCATGGGTGGTATGAGTCACTAATGGAGTGGGGATAGGTATTCCCGCTGTGGAAATAGGTACTGTGAGGGGAACAGTAGAGGGGGCCCCCGTGGAGGGCATACCCAAAGTAGGTGTGGTAACGGGTGTCGTGGTGGATGTGCCACCAACGGTCCCTACCAAGATGGGAGTCACACCAGCCATGGGGCTAGTAGGAGCAGTGTAAAGGGGGTTTTCAGACTCTGGTTTAGAATCAGAGGTAAAATAAGGGGCGTCAGTATCTAGTGACGGAGTCCTATGCCACTGACGAGTGGAGTCAAGTGACAAGGCTCGAGATCTATGATGAGTGGTATCAAGTGATGATGATCTGTGTCGATGACGGGTGGTGTCAAGTGAACCGTGTTGTGGGGGCTCGCCTCTAAGGCGCCGAGAATGTCTCAGGGATTCAATGGTGACAAATGGTGTCAAATCTCTGTGGGTTGAGGTAACTACAAAACAGCTCAAAAACCCTAATGCAACCGCGTGTGCAGAAGGAGAGCTCAAAAAATAGGGCACTTAGGCCAACAATCAACTCAAGACACCCACTGTAACAGCTGTGTTACAATAGGCGGAGTGTCAACAGAAATGGTCAAAATACCAACAAGCAGCAGGTTTTCTAAAAATAAAAAACGGTGGACTCACTAGACCAAAAGGAGGTAAGGGAGCATGCAAACGCCTAACTAGAAGTATTATGACTCAACTAGACATATCCTCTGCAAGGTGATGAAATCCAAGTCAGACAATATGAAGAGGAAAGCCAAGTGGCTAAGGTATCCCCCTACCGGGAGGGACACCGGGTAGTCAAATCCTAGAAGAATGGCAACTAAGATACCCCATTCATGACACGTCCAGAAAGGTAAATCTGCCGCTTCGTCCTTTACCGCAATACCCCTATACAGGGATATCCCGAGAACTGCAAAAGGTAGCCCTTCAGTTACTGAATGGAGTTCAGTATTCCACTCAGACCTCCGGAACCAATCTCATGACTTCAACCCTCCTAAGAGAGAGGCCCTCTGATAAACCGGTTGTGACCGTGTCAAAAAATACTAGGGGATTTTGGTTCCCTAATGGACAACAACTATGTCTCAAGTGTAAATAACCGAGGGGTGTTATTGGAAGCCTATCCCCTCGATCCTACCTAACTACAAAAATTCTTTTGTGTTCCCCAAGTGGGGTTAGAATGTTGGTTGAGTTAAGTATTTTTTAAGTCTCACTTGATTTAGGTGACAGATTGTGTGCTTGTGAGGTTATGAACCCAGAAGAGAAGTGCCAGGGCAACTTCTTAACTATCAATAATACTGAAAGAAAAATTTTACCATGCAAAATTAACTGAAGTAAAACAATGCTAAATTTTTTTCTAAAAACAATGCTGTAATAGGAATAATGATGCAGAAAATGTTGTAGGACTGTAGGTAGGGCAGATGGATGTGCAGGTGCAGAACATATGGCAGCAAAGGGGCTGGGTTCAAAAGCAGGAACAAGTGCAAAAAGTCGGATCGTAACGGCGGTCGGACCGCGGGTTTGGACAAAACAGGCGCGCGCAGGCCGCGGGTTTCAGGGGAAAAGACGCGCACGGACCGCGGGTTTGGACTAAACAGCCGCGCTCAGATCGCGGGTTTTAGTAAAACAGACACGGGCGGACCGAGGGTTTGGACTAAACAGCCGCGCTCAGATTGTGGGTTTCAGTAAAACAGACGCGGACGGATCGCGGGTTTGGACTAAATAGCCGCGCTCAGATCGCGGGTTTCAGTAAAACAGACGCAGGCGGACCGCGGGTTTGGAAGAAACAGCCGCGCTCAGGTCGCGGTTTTCGTCTGGAAAGGCATGGTCGGGTCACAGCTAAGGGCTGAAAAACCGCAGGTGGACCGCAGGTTTGAAGCAAAAAACAGCGGTTTACGGTGGCCGAAAACGACAGCCGAAAGGACAAAACGAAAAATAAAATAAATTAAAAGACCAGTGGAGTCGCCAAAACTGTAGCTAGGGTTTTCACCCTAGCTTGTACGAATGAGTACCTACTAAGGACAATGGATTCCTTAGTAGCAGTTCAATGATATGTGAAATAAAAGCTATAACTGAAGTAAAAAACTAAATCTAAACAAGTTCATTAAACAAAACAGTAAAAAGTAAATAGTAATTTTGTATTGATCTGACCTCCAATGTGAAGGTTGGTGAAGCCCTTTGCGGTGATCCAATTCGGTGGCTCCGAGCTTCAAGCTGCTTCTTCTCTTTCTCCAATGGTGGAAATGGGCCAAAAGGGGCTCTCACGGTGAAAGTAGCTCAATGGTAAGCTAGGGTTTCAAGAGCAATTTTGGCAGAGGCAGGATACTTGTGATTGTGGATATTGAATAAGGGGTCTCCATCACTTATTTATAGTTGGAAACCATGCGGTTTTAGGGTTAGGGTTTCAGCTGTTTAGGGTTTTTTCCTCATTTTCCTCATTATTTTATATTTTTTATTCCTTTTTGGATATTTTTGCTTTTTTGGAGGAATTTTGGATATTTTTAAAGGAAAAGAGGGTTTTATGGGTTTTTGATGGAAATATGGTGGTAAAATGGACAAATGAGCCATGTAATGGGGTAGATGAGGTAGTGAACCCTTTTTGGGTGTTAACAGACTCAACTTCATGTGGAGGGAGTTCAAATGAACTAGTCACATTATTTACTGAATGAGTTATTAGAATATGCAAAAGACACACAAAAAAGGTACGACATTCCATTATTCATGGTTCCTTATCTTGATTTTGTTTGTTTCATGGTCCAAACCAGCAAACTACCAAGGGGTAGAAATATTAGTGCAATATCAAGGAGCTCAATACAAGAATATCTAGTTTGAGAAAGATAAAAAGGAGTGACAAAGGGACAATAATCGTCAATTTTTTATGCATGGAGAAACCCTATGCTATCAGGTGAAGCAACAAGCAAGAATCATGGATGAAATCGTTCTGTGGTTTCAAAACATTATCAGCCTTATAATTGGGCCCCATCACATCTTGTTGCAGCTGTGAAAATATCCACAACACCAATGGTTGGCGATCCAATTCTTGTTTCTTGAAGAAGAAGTCGAGGAAATTACCCAATATTGGTCTGAACAATGGAAAGTTCCTAAGACAGATGACCTTTTCTTTGCTGAAGAATACTCACTACAAGATGGACCACACACATAAAAGGATGGAGAACATGGAGGGGACCCACCACCAAAAACACAAGATCCAGGAAATTGTCGCAACCCTCCTTAAAATGATTCAAGAACAACCGAAACAGATCCAGTGTTGGGAAATAAGAGGAACTAGATTGAGCAGACTAATGCAAGGCATACAAAAAGGAAGGTTGAAAAAACAACAAGAACTATCGGCCTCGACAACAATGATTTTACCTTGCTGACGGAAGTAATGACATAGGTCGCTACACATATCGTTCAGAAAATAGATGAGCGACAAACACATCTCACAATAAGTATTACTGACTTACACCAGATGCTTTGTATGGAAGTTAAAGAAGTATGGGTCGTAGTTGACTATAGACCATAATTTCTAGAGTCGCAGGACTTAGTTGGTCCATCAGATTAGCGACTGGATGAGGTGTCTATACCTATTCCACCAATAAAATCTCAATTGGAGGGAGAATAAATTAACCTGGGAACGACATAATTGAATACCATGGACAAGAACTTGGGCCATGTTTCCTTCAATTTTTCATAGATGCCCCTATATGAATTTTATGCAATACAAAATGTCATAGTCGCAAAAATGAAAGTCAGAGAAGAAGAATTGATCAAGAAAGTGTGTGCATCAAATAAGAATATTATTAATATGAATAAAATAGTCAAAGAAATCGAGGAGAAAGATAAAACCTAGGAGGAGGATAGGGACAGGCTCCAAAATCTTGTAACACTTGCTTGCAACAATTTTGTAGATGAAGGAATAAAAGAGGAAATGTTTGTAGAGGAAAACGCCATTTGACTAGGAGAAATAACAGAGGACCTTGGAAAAAATGTCACAGAGTTAGAAGCATAGGAGAGACCCAGTACAGCCCTAGAGGTGTTGGAAGAAAGAAGGATGACAAAAGTAGAAGCTAAAAATAAGATAGAAGAAGCAGAGGCACTGTGCGGCAAGGTAGTCGAACAAGTTTCTCAGACATGGGAAGCGTTGATTGATGATGCTGAGTTAGAATAATTCATAGAGTAGCTACGCATTGTTGAGAGTGAGGTGAATCATCTCAAAAATGAGATGAAGAATTTTCCATTAACAGATAAAATGGCTAAGGATGCGGACATGAAAAATATAAAACAACAAGTCACAGTGCCATGAACTTAACAACAGTAGAGGACTAAAAATTCACCAAATTGTAGGTCGAATAAAAAATAGTTACATGAATTATTCATCCTTTACATCGAAAAGTGCAACAAGGAGCAGAGTCCGTGGGACTAACAACATTAGAACACATGAGTTTTGACCTTGTGGAAAATTTGGAGAAGGTATAATAGCATGTGCAATGAGAAACAAAGGAGATACTGAAAATCTTTCAAGATCAATGAGGATACTGAAAATCTTGCAGGTTAATTCATCCTCGGTACAGATTAAAATTCCTAAACACTTAGAATATTTTAAAAAGAAAGAAAATCTCAACCCTCAGTAGGATGATTCTATGACACATTATTCAGTGATGTTGGCAGCATGTACAGGTAAAGGAAAAATTGCAGAGCCATCAATCCAGTGCAATTTTGAAGGTGTTGAGTCTTCTGATATTCCTGTAACAGTGACTGAGCAACAACAAGAGGATGATGAAGACATTTTTAAGAAATTAAATATCCCTTGGGTGTCAGAAGGAGTGTCTTCATTTCAAGAAGGGAAATGTTTAGATTCTGAAAATGAAAATATTCAAAAAAGTATCAAGCAGTATAAGTACCAAATAGGCTTTCTGCATGAAACAAATGAAGGATTAGTAGTGTGTTGGCAGGAAACAACCCTCTCAATTTTTTCTGCTTTGCTGAATAAAAATGATCAGTTCTCTTCTATGATTTATCACAAAAATTATATAAGAGTGCCTTCATAATATTCGATTCCGAAGGCACTCTCAATAAAGGAAGAGTTAGAGGTCAAAATCATAGTTTAGGAAACACTTGGAATTAAGTTAGCTCTTTCATTTTTTGCAGCTATTATATTCATTCTCATTATTCCATGATCATATATTATCAATATAATTCTGCTTTACATTATTTGGTTTGAATGAATTTGCTTAAATGATTGTTAACCCTTCTATTTATTTAAATAGTTGGCTTCAAGTATTTGACATAGTGTTATTTGTAAAACAAAAAAAATGTTCAAACATATGGATTAAGGGGGGATAATATTTTATATCATAACCTATATATGTTTGTTGAATATTTTTATCGTTACAAATTCTTATAACTTATGTCTTATATAATGTGTAAATATTATATATATATTTATAATAGATAGATCTTTCCTTTATTTTTGTTTCAAACATTGATTAAAATCCTTTATATTATGCTTTCAATGGTTAATCGAAATTGATTTTGATCTAAGGGATTAGCTTGGTATGATGTTGTCTAATCAACATTTATATGGCTTATGTACTCCTTGTGTTAATTCTAATGATCATCAAATTGATTTTTCAAGTTAATATTATTGATCTAAGGGATTAGCTTGGTATGATGTTGTCTAATCAACATTTATATGGCTTATGTACTCCTTGTGTTAATTCTAATGATCATCAAATTGATTTTTCAAGTTAATATTATTGATAGACTTATATTGGAAAGGTTTTCTTGTTATTAATGATGTCATTAATACACCATAATCATTTTTAAGCATGTGGTTTCCTATTGCTTAGATTGATGTTACATTTAAACCTCCACATATTAGACTTATCATATCAAAGATCGAGAGCTGGAAGGGAATGATTATGACACGAATTTATACATCATTTCACCTGTTAATTGTTACGTCATGAATTGATAAAACTTCAATGCAAAAAATCATTTGGTGATTTTTGTTTATTTTTGGTTATCATCCTAGTATTGGGATTAAACATGAAATCTCATAATCAAACACATGTAGGGTAGTTTGTTAGTTTTGTCATTTCAGATCGATTCTCACAAGTTTTTGAAAATAAAAACGTACAGGGTTATCATTTTATTTTTTGATTGGTATGGTTTTAACCTTGATATCATTTCATTGAGAAAAAAATCTTGAAATCTGGTAATGGTTGTAGAGAAGCATTGCATAATCATTTTGTTAGCTCGGTGTTCTCTTTTTTCGAAGAAACATAATTTCGGAACTAGTTTCCATTATTTTGAAACTATGGTTACTAAAAATAGATTTAGAGTTTCAGTTCTTGTTTCAAATGAATTGGGCTATGATGTGATATTTTACACTATGCCATTCACATGGATTCCAACACCATCTGTATTCATGCATCCCTTCATCCTGAACCCTAATAGAAATCTTTGCAGAGTGGAAATGGCACCTCTTAATCGATTTGAGATCTCAGGCCCTAAGTTGGTTGAATCAAACCCAAAAGTAGCCGTATTGTTTGAGAAGATAGGCTGGGGTTCATTTTTTAAGGGTTTTAGTGGTCATCATGTAGAAATAACCAAATAATTCGCTTTGTCACTGAAGGATGATGTAGCTCAAATTGGGGATTTTTAGCTAGTTTTGAATGAGGATATGATTGCTAAAGCTACTAAGCTTCCTCAAGTTGGTGAGCACTGGTTCAAAGGTCAGAAGGTCAATAAGAAGAAGCGTGAAATGTTTCTCTTAGCTTTACCAGAGGGTTCAGATCTTGTAAGAGGCATTTCTGTTAAATTTTTGAAACCACAATAGAGAGCCTGATTTGAAATTTTAATTAGGTATGTTACCTGCGATGGGAACTACTCTTATATACATTACTATCATTTACAGTTGTTGATGGCCTTGAAAGGTAGCAAAATCAATTTTCCTTTCTTTCTTCTTCAGAGTCTTAGGAAAATGGCACATACTGTACATAACATTATTGGAGATATAGAACAAAGTCTATTTCATCATGGTCTTCTTAAAAATTTATTTCAGTACCAGTTAAATCGCCTTGGTAGATCTTGGGATGAATTTTTGAATGCAAATAGTTTTGGATTAACCCAGTATTGGCCTACTCTATGTCCAAAAACTTGTAGAAAACGTAAACGTTTTCCTCAAACTAAAGCTATTTATAAGTCAAAATATGTTGAAACATCTAAATTGAGAATGCCGAAAGAGGACAGTCTAGGGCATACAGCTACAATAGAAACCCTTCCTTTAAATTTTGAAACCCCTATAGTCTCGGCTTTGTAAGAGGATCTTCATACTGTATCTCCGAATGCAAGGGAAAAATTGAAATTGTTAAACAATGGTAAGTTAAAATTTGATGGTGAATCGAATTTATTAGAATTCCCCATTACAGGGATGGGTTTACGCAAAATTACTAGAAGCATGAAATCTTCTGCTTCAAAAGCATTGGTTCATGTCCAAGATTTTCCATTTATTGAAATTTTAAGTGAGGAAGAGGATTATGGTTTAGTAGAAGTATCGTCACAGGAGTGTGAAAAAAAAAAGGATAATCCTGTTGCATCTTTGAACAATGATTGTAATGAAAATCAATCGTCAGTTCTGCCAAATGATACATAAATCAAGATATGATCTACCTTGGATAACGATTCTTCATTAGAGCAGACACTGAGGAGTACCATGAAAAATATAAAATTAAAACAACAAATTGAGCAGTTAAAAGGAAAAATGAAAAAAGCCGAATCGAATTCCCTTGTATTGAAGGATGAAGTGCAGAACTTAAGGAATGAGTTATTAATTTGGATAAAACGTTGGCAAGATTTGAAGGAGAAGAAGGACAGGTTAAAAACTTTGAAAAAATACCGGATTATTGCTAAAAGGAAGTTTTTGAAACAAGAAGAGCAACATAAAATGGAAAGTATAAAGTTAAAGGCTAAATTGTTTGAAGCTCGTCGAGTTATCAAACTCAGAAGTGCACCTTAAAATTGTTATTATTGATGAGTTTTTAGATCATAGAACAGGTAATTGGCATGCCCATAGAATCATATATTCTATAGGCATTGCATATCATTTAATTTAAATTATTATTTCAGTTTTGATATTTATGATAAAACTCATGCATGGTTAATTGATTTTGCAGGTGTCATATGGATCGTCGATTTTGATGGTGTTCTTTCCGTTTATCTTGCCAGCAAATGATGAAGTCAGTTCAAGCTTGAATGTTCTAGATGCCAGATGTCAAACAACAAATTCTATATGGACAAGTTGACATTCGTATATGAGAAAGGAATTATCAATTTAATAGTTCAGATGCCAGGTGCACTAGTGAAGAAGATGATAATCAATGTCCCAGATTCTAAGATGTTCGATGATTTAGGCTCAATAGTTTATTTTTAATTAGAGTTACATAGAAATAGGAGGCAGTTATTGGTCCTTCTTATAAAACTATGAAAGACTGATTATAGAGGGGTGGATGGAGTATTGAAAGAATAGACTTATTAGAAATATTATTACAGTGTCCGATTTTAATTTCCTTACTAAATTTTTACCTTCGTGGAGGATTGTGACTAGAGTTCTCAAACTGGTATCACTGCTTGTTACTCTTTTGAACTTAATATATATATATTTCTATATATTGTTTTCTCACTATAAATTTTATGCAATTGTACTGTGATATGGTTGTATTTATCATCTGAAATTATACTCTGTTTGCACAATATTGATGTTTGATTGAGAATGTTATTAAATTTGGTTAATCAATATTTGTATTGATAATTGAAATTTGATAATATAAACCTTTCATATTTATTTTTTGGTTTCATTTGTATTTTCTACAATGTTTTCATGAATAAATATCATCTTTTTATTCAAATATTTAGTATTGAATATTAGTTATTAATTAATAGAGCATCACAAAATAAATTAAAAGTAGTTATCTATTTTAATTTTCTATTGTTGAGCATATTCAACAAAGTGATTTTATGATAAATATTTAAATATTTTCATTTGAATTGTTATTGTCTATCTCTTTGTTTATTTGAATCATTAATTGACAATTAATTTAGTATTCCAAGTTGCTCTCAGTTGAGATAGGACAACTAGTTTATTTTTATTTCTTAGTTTAGTTTATTTTAATAGTTGCTAAATAGAATAAGATTAGTTTGATAAAATTTAAAATAGTCTTTTAGTTAAAATATTTAAAACAAAACTCAAAAACTGGAGACTTTCCTTAAGAAAGCATTTTAGGATAACTTAGACTTAGAAAACTAACTCTAGGGTTTATTTTAAACAGTAAAAGAATTAGGATAAATTTTTTACTAAATTTTTAAGTTCTCCTTAAGAGAATAAATTCAGTTGGTAAGAGGACCAAAACCTGTGAGATTTTTCCATTTCAAACATAATGGAAGTTGCTATAAGCAACTTGTGTGGGCTTAATCTCCTTAAGTTGGCCAAGTCAGAAAAACAGGCCAACAAATGGCGCTAGAAGGAGGGCCTGTTAATGATTAATGGCAGGTAGAACTAATGATAAAACTTCAACTAGTCAACAACCTCCATTACAATCCAAAGTTAGTAGATCACCATTCATAGACACTGTTAGGAGCATCCTTGAGCGTGACTACATTACATCTCCATTCACTCCTGAATAGAGTACTCAAACTTTAGAAGAATCACGTCATATTCTTACGAGAGCATATGCCCATCAACTTGGTTTAACTCCAATAGACTATGGTCTACCTAGACAACAAAGATGTAATCCTCAATTGAATATAGTTACTCGAGATTCAGTAGAAGCTAATAACACTCCAAGTTATCAAGTTGGATGTCATCATAGAGAAACTGCTAGAACAAATACTGCTAGAATATTATCTTTTGTAGACGATTTTGATTCACCAACTTCTCCTCTAGAATCACCACTTGATAGTCCAAGGTCATCTAATTTAGGGAGTTCTTTAGATTCTGAAGGAAGTCCTATGGCTGGAAACATACCTGTAGGTGGAGGAGGTAACCCTCCACCTAACCCTTCACCTAATCCTCCACCCAATCCACAACTTCTTTGGTTGAGAACAGCTGCTGTGGTTATGCCTGGTCTACAACATCCTCTACCCAAACATTCAGATAAATTTCTTCTGAAGTTTAATCCAGATAACAAAGAGCCTGCAGAGGTGCATGTAGATAAATTCATGTTAGCTGTTCAAATCATGAACGTTCAGCATGAAGATGTGGTTTGTCGGTTGTTCCCTTTAACTTTTGAAGGGAAAGCATCTACTTGGTACTTTTAGTTAGTCCAAGGATCAATAAAAAATTGGGATGAATTCAATAGAGCTTTCTTAGATAAATTTGGAGAGGATAAAACACTTGCTCTTTTAGCTCTTGAGTTATCTCAGATTAAAATGGAACCTAAAGAAAGAATTAAATATTTTAATCATAGATTTCTTACGTTAAAAAATAAAATTCATGTTGCTTCTCAACCACCCGAGGATATAATCTTAGAAAATTATACTTCAACCTTACCAAAATATCCTGGGATGTTTGTTAAGAGAGCTGGTAAAACAACTCTTGTGGAAACTTTTTAAGAAGCCATTAAAGTTTAGAAGGATTCTATGTCCTATGAACCAGATAGAAGTGGAAAAGCTGATACTTTTCTTCATAGGAAGATTGAAAGACCTAAAATTCAAAAAATGATAAGGCATTTGATGTAGAACAACTGCAAAATGCTATTCGGGCATTAACTAATAAAGTTGTAGGATTAAAAAAAACTAATTATGAAGCTTCCTCTTCTAGAGGATATTTTAGAAATCAGTTTAGACAAAATCCTAATACTAATAATAAAATAAGTACACCACCTCATATAGCAGTAAATGAAGAAATTTTTAATACTATTCGAGCAGTCTTATCTTTATCCGAAACTCCCTCAAATCAAGAAATTGCTGAAAATGAAGAGGAATCTGAAAATGAAGAAGAATCGGAAGAACCTCAACAAGTTAACGGTCAATTCTAGGACAGTCATGTAAAAGATTATGAAGGTAAAAGTCCTCCTTTAGGACAACATGCCTATACTACTCGTAGTAGAACATTTGAAAATACTCTTGGAGAATCATCAAGTTCTACCCTGAGTAATGATAACAATAATTCACAACCCAATAAATAGACTCAATCTGTCAAACAAACTCATCCTGTGATAACTGCTCAGCCTATTCAAAATACTCCAAAGTTGGATTTACAATATGATATAATTGAATATTTAAAGAAGACATGTGCAAATATTAGTATGCATGATCTTTTTCAAATTTACCCTATGCCTAATAGTCCTATTATAAATCCTGCCATGAGTTCCTTAATTCCTAATACTAAGCAAAATCTAGTTGCAAATAATTCTAATAATGATTTAACACCAACTGACAAAGGAAATTCAGTAGCTGATAAAGCTTCGTTAATAGGAAAACATTCAAAATCAACAACTCCTCCATTCCTTCTTACCTTCGATATTTTTAATAGGAACGTTCACAATTGCATGGTTGATTCTAGAGCATCTTCTAATGTAATGCCTTTGTCTATGTGCAAAAGGTTAAATGGAAAGTATGATCCATCAAATTCATAGATTACTCAATTGGATAAAACAAATGTGAGGGTTGTAGGAGAGATGAAAGATGTTCTAGTAAGGATTGCTTGTAACCCTTCAGTTTTTCAAATTATAGATATTGTGGTTGCGGAAATTCCTGAAGCATATGGGCTATTTTTTAGTAGAGATTGGTCTTAACAATTGAATGGATTCTTTGCTACATATTGGTCAACTTTATGGTTACCTAAGAATGGAAAATCCAATCAAATTAACATAAACAAAGAAAGATATATGAAACATATTGTGACAGAATTACATGATCCCAGTGAGTCGGTTTTATTTTTAGATTCTATAATGGGGAATTATATGTATGAACTGGGGTTTGGTAATTTTAAATCTGAAAATTATGTTTTCTCTGATAATAAACAACAATCAGAAATTCTTAATGTTACAACTATCTCTCATGATTCTTCATTCAAGGAAATTGTAGATAATATAGATAGTCATAATTATGTAAATATTATTGAAAGTAAAGTCATTACAAATAGTTCTACTTAGAATTTATATTTCGATGGGTCAAAGTGTAAAGGAGCAGGAGTTGGTTGCCTGTTAATTGACCCCAAAGAAAATAAAACATGTATAGCTTGTAGGCTTGAATTTTATTGTACAAACAATATTGTGGAATATGAAGCTCTAATTCAGGGTTTGAAGAAAGCGATTGATTTGGATATCAAAGTGTTAGTTGCATATGGTGATTCTGAAATCATTGTCAGGCAAGTCCGTAATTCTATTCACTGCATTTATGAACATTTGCAGAATTATCAACGAGAGGTATGGAATCTCATTTCACATTTTGATGCATTTAATATAATGTCAGTTCCAAGGTTCCAAAGCCAAGAGACAGATTTATTAGCAAATGTAGCATCAAAACTGATTCCATCAGAGAATTTCACACCTGATTTCTTTTTAGTTGAATTGATTTTTAGGCCTTCTATTCCAGATAATATCTTTAACTGGTGTGTGTTTGATAATGATGTGCAGGTGCTGAATTTCTTAACAAATGATGATACTTTCAAATATTCATCCATTGATGAAGTTACACATGACGAAAATCTGCTGGATTTTTCGGTAATAAATGATTTTTGTTTAGCTGATAAAGCTTTCAAAAAGGTAAAACCGATTCCTAATTCAGTTTTGAGATTAGAAAGGTTTTTTGATCTTCAAGATAAATTTAGCTCTGTTCCTAATTGTAAAACCAATAGCTCACAAATGAAATACGAAACTATTAATTTAGGAACAGAATTGAATCCCCAAACTGTAAATCTAGGAATAGATTGCACTCCCACAGAAAAATCAGCATTCATAAAATTGTTCAAAGAATTTAAGGATGTCTTTGCATGGACATACGATCATTTGAAAACTTTTAATCCACAAGTTATGCAACACATTATTCCAATAAAACAAGAATCAAAACCTTTCCACAGAAACTTAGGAAATATCATCCATCACTAGAACCAACAATTAAGAAGGAACTAAATAAACTGTTAGCCACTAGGATTATTTTTCCTATTTGACATACTCAGTGGGTAGCTAACTTGGTTCGAGTTAGGAAGAAAAACGGTGATATTCGACTATGTGTTGATTTTAGAAACCTTAATAAGTCTTCTGAAAAAGATAATTACCTAGTTCCTCCCATGGAACATATCCTTCAGAAAGTTTCTGGGTCTAAGATACTGTCACTTCTTGATGGTTTCTCAAGATACAACCAAATATTGGTGTCCCTTAATGATCAATTAAAAACAGCTTTTAGAACTCCATGGAAAACATACGCTTACAGAAAGATGCCCTTTGGGTTAATCAATGCTGGGGCAACTTTTCAAAGAGCAATGGATATTGCTTTTAGAGGATTAATTCATCATTTAGTAGTTGTCTATTTAGATGACGTTACTATATTTTATAAATGTCGACATGATCACATTAATCGTCTTGAAAAGGTATTTGAACGTTGTAAAAAATTCAAATTTTCCTTAAATCCAAAGAAAACAATATTTGCTGTTTCAGAAGGTATTTTATTAGGTTATGTGGTTTCAAAACACGGGATCATGATTGATCCTAAATGAACCCAAGCTATCTCGAAAATAACTTACCCTTCTAGCAAAAAAGCAATGCAATCATTTCTTGGTAAAATAAACTTTGTTAGGAGATTTATCCCCAGTTTTTCTGAAATCATCCGTCCTTTACAAAAAATGATTAAGAAGGATGCTATTTTTAATTGGGGACAAATTGAAAAAGAATCGTTTCAGAGAATTTTAGAAGCCATTTCAGAAGCCCCTAGTCTTTTAAGCCCAGATTTTAACAAAGATTTCATATTGTATACCTTTGCTTCTGACATATAATATGCAGAGTTTTAACTCAGCTAAATTAGCAAAACAGTGAAGTGCTAATTTCTTTTATGAGCTCAAATTTTAAAGGTGCTGAACTTAATTACCACAAGGTTGATAAGCAAGCTTTTGCTGTTTTTAAAGTTGTCAAGCACTTTTGTCCATATTTATTGAAATCTAGAATGAAAGTGATAGTCCCTTATCCTTTAGTCAGAAATTTGCTAGTACAAAAAGATTTAGGTGAAAAAAGAGCACCATGGATGACAACTCTTCAAGAGTATGACTTGGATATTAAACCTTCAACAGTAGTCAAGGGTCAAGAATTATGTAAACTTGTTGCTAAAGTAGCTCATCTGCCTAATAACAGTTTCGAAGCTGTCATTGATGAAGTCTTACTTACTAGGAAAATTTACTTTTATCCTCCACCACAGGATTCTTGGTACACAGATTTAAGAACACTTCTGGAAACAAGAACTGCTCCTGATTACCTTGAAGCAAGGAAAAGGAGAGCACTTAGACTGAAATCTGCTCCTTATTCACTAATTGATAATATTCTTTTTAGGAGAAATTCAGATGGTGTTTTACTTCGATGCCTAGATAAAGATGAAATAGAAGTGATTTTGAAAGAATTACATTTTGGACCAGCAGGTGGTCATTTTGGTGGAGAAACTACGGCACATAAAATTCTTAGGGCTGGCTATTGTTGGCCTACTTTATTTAAAGATTCCTATGCTTTTATCAGGAAATGTCAAGAATATCAACTTTCTGCAGGTAGGGTTAAGAAGTATACTCTTCCTTTACAACCTGTTTCAGTAGAAAGCCCTTTTCAGCAATGGGTTATTGATATAGTGGGACCAATAAACCCTCCCTCTTCTATGCAACACAAATACATCATAACTACAACTGATTATTTTACCCGATGGGAAGAGGCTGGACCTTTAAGGGTTGTAAACACCAATCAGGTTATCTTATTTTTAGAATCTTTTATCATAACGAGATTTGGTGTTCCAAATTCCCTTGTTTTTTATAATGCCTCATATTTTTCATCAGTTGAGTTAACCCAATTTTCTTTAAAGAAAGGTATAAGGGTTAGATATTCAGCTAACTATCATCCTCATGGAAATGGTTTAGCTGAATCAACAAATAATAATTTATTGAAAATTCTCAAAAGAACTATTTCAGCTCACCATCGTGATTGGCATACAGAGTTGTTTAATGCCCTTTGGGCAGACAGAGTAACTCCTAAAGCTACAATAGGTAACTCACCATTCTTCTTGGTTTATGGAACTGAAGCTATTTTACCACCAAATTTATTTTTACCTTCATTACAGTTAGCCTAGTCTGTTCAGGATGAAGATTGTCCAGCCATGGAGAATACGATTAATACTTTATTAAAACTTGAGGAGGAAAGAGACATGTCAAAACAACATTTTACAAAACATCAACAAATTGTTAAATCTTGGTTTGATCAATCCTCAAGTTCAAACAGAGAATTCTAGGTGGGGGACTTGGTGTTGAAATGGGACAAAGTTTATGAGGAGAAAGGAGATCATACCAAGTTTCAAAAACTTTGGTTAGGCCAATTTGTTATTGCTGAGAAGATAGGTCCAAGAAATTTTCATTTGCAAACCCTAGAAGGTCAGTTCAAAACATTTCCGGTAAATGGACTGATTTAAAAAATATTTTTTTCCTGACTTTTCAAACCCTAAATTTTTATATAATTATGTATATGAGCTTGCTTTTTTTTTTAAATCGGTTTCTGTCTATAAATAATTTTATTTTAAGAACTTCCTGTATATATTATTATCATAAAAGTTTATAAAATTATCAATATTCTATACAATCTTTTACCAAATAGAATTATGATAAATTCATGATTCTTATGTACATTCAAATATCATTTGACCCATGTAAAATACTCTTGAAACTTATTTTCAATTTTCTTAAATTAAGATTTTTCCAATCAAGTATTAATATATCAATCATTTGTATCAAGGATTGTCGAATCTCTGTATATATGTTTCAAGATAATCAGTCACTAATGTATATACGTTGTTGAGAGGACAAGTGTAAATAAATTAGTCCCGTGGTTTAAACTCAGTTTGTTCATTAGTTTAAAATTATGGTATTAGACTAAGTCTTTTAAAAATTGGTTCAGAATGATCAAAGTTTCTTAAGTCTATTAAGAACCTATCATTATTTGTAAATATTTGTAAGTATTGTTTAGATTATCCGTCAATTTCCTATTCTTTTGATAGTTAAGATGACTAATTAATGTCTTTTCAAAACTTGTACTTTGAAAAATCTTTATGGATCTATACCATCAATCATTTCCTTTAAAGTTATTTACAATCTGGAAAAATTTTAGATCTGTTCCATTCAATAAAATTCTAAAATTTAAATGAGAGATGGAAGGTCTCAGTAATAAGCCGATCCGATCAAGATCATAAGTATCATCGGCATGACATTATTAGGAAACTGATAATGGCTCTTTGTCGTAAGGTCAAGAGATAGGGGGTCTCATCATGAGCCGGCCTCATCATGATCATCAGTGTTGTCTAGTATAACTTCATTTTCGATCATCAAGGTGATGGCTCTTGGTTAAAAGATCAAGAGACAAGAGGTCTCACCACGAGCCGGCTTGCTTATTCTAGGCAGTTCACATGAATGATACTATCACATCGGGTTATCATGCCTAGATAGTAGTCTTTGGTCAAAATAATTGTTTCTATATATTGAAAAAAAAGGAAAATCATTATATTCATGGAATAGTTCCTAGAAATTTATCAGTGAAGTAAATTTCTATATCTTATACTAATGGTGTAGATTATCTTTACTATAAGTACTTTGTTTTGATTAAGATATTTTGAAGTTTATCTTCAACAAAACTTTTATTTACAGAGATGGGATATTTATGAATTATACTTGCGAATACAAATCAGATAATGTTTTTTACTTCGACTGAGAATTTTTTATTGTTTTGAACAGATTTTAAGATTTCATTTTTACTATCATTTGAAAATTATATGAGCAGAGATAACTGGTTTGCCCAGGTCATCTCCATTTGTTGGCAGGAAACAACCCTCTCAATTTTTTCTGCTTTGCTGAATAAAAATTGATCAGTTCTCTTTTATGATTTATCACAAAAATTATATAAGAGTGCCTTCAGAATCTTCGATTCTAAAGTTACTCTTAATAAAGGAAGAGTTAGAGGTCAAAATGATAGTTTAGGAAACACTTGGAATTAAGCTAGCTCTTTCATTTTTTGCAGCTGTTATATTCATTCTCATTATTCCATGATCATATATTATTAATATAATGCTGCTTCACATTATTTGGTTTGAAAGAATTTGCTTAAATGATTCTTAACCCTTGTATTTATTTAAATAGTTGGCTTCAAGTATTTGACATAGTGTTATTTGTAAAAAAAAAAAAATGTTCAAACATATAGGTTAAGGCGGGATAATATTTTATATCATAACCTATATATGTTTGTTGAATATTTTTATCGTTACAAATTCTTATAACTTATGTCTTATATAATGTGTAAATATTTTATATATATTTATAATAGATAGATCTTGCCTTTATTTTTGTTTCAAACGTTGATTAAAATCCTTTATATTATGCTTTCAAAGGTTAATCGAAATTGATTTTGATCTAAGGGATTAGATTGGTATGATGTTGTCTAATCAACATTTATATGGCTTATGTACTCCTTATGTTAATTCTAATGATCATCAAATTGATTTTTCAAGTTAATATTATTGATAGACTTATATTGGAAAGGTTTGCTTGTTATTAATGATGTCATTAATACACCATAATCATTTTTAAGCATGTGGTTTCCTATTGCTTAGATTGATGTTAAATTTAAACCTCCACGTTTTAGACTTATCATATCAAAGATCAAGAGCTGGAAGGGAATTATTATGACACAAATTTATACATCATGTGACACATGTTAATTGTTACGTCACAAATTGATAAAACTTCAATGCAAAAAATCATTTGGTGATTTTTGTTGATTTTTGGTTATCATCCTAACATTGGGATTAAACATGAAATATAATAATCAGACACATGTAGGGTAGTTTGTTAATTTTGTCATTTCAGATCGATTCTCACAAATTTTTTAAAATAAAAACGTACAGGGTTATGATTTTATTTTTTGATTTGTATGGTTTTAACCTTGATATCATTTCATTGAGAAAACAAATCTTGAAATTCGGTAATGGTTGCAGAGAAGCATTGCATAGTGATTTCGTTAGCTCGGTGGTCTCGTTTTTCAAAGAAATAGAATTTCGGAACTAGTTTCCATTATTTTGAAACTATGGTTACTAAAAATAGATTTAGAGTTTCAATTCTCATTTCAAATGAATTGGGCTATGATGTGATATTTTACACTATGCCATTCACATGGATTCCACTACCATCTGTATTCACGTATCCCTTCATCCCAAACCCTAATCGAAATCTTTGCAGAGTTGAAATGGCACCTCTTAATCGATTTAAGATTTCAGGCCCTGATTTGGTTGAATCAAACCCAGAAGCAGCCGCATTGTTTGAGAAGATAGGTTGGGGTTCGTTTTTTAAGGGTTTTAGTGGTCATCATGTAGAAATAACCAAACAATTTGCTTTGTCATTGAAGGATGATGAAGCTCAAATTGGGGATTTTTAGCTGGTTTTGAATGAGGATATGATTGCTAAAGCTACTAAGCTTCCTCAAGTTGGTGAGTGTTGGTTCAAAGGTCAAAAGGTCAATAAGAAGAAGTGTGAAATGTTTCCCTTACCATTACCAGAGGGTTCAGATCTTGGAAGAGGAATTTCTGTTAAATTTCTGAAACCACAATGGAGATCTTGTTTTGAAATTTTAATCAGGAATGTTACCTACAATGGCCGCTACTCTCATATACATTACTATCATTTACGATTGTTGATGGCCTTGAAAGGTAGCAGAATCAATTTTCCTTTCTTTCTACTTTAGAGTCTTAGGAAAATGGCACATACTGTACAGACCATTATTGGAGACATAGAACAAAGTGTATTTCATCATGGTCTTCTTAAAATTTTATTTCAGTACCAGTTAAATCACCCTGGTAGATATTGGGATGATTTTTTGAATGCAAATAGTTTTGGATTAACCCAGTATTGGCCTACTCTGCGTCCAAAAACGCGTAGAAAACATAAACGTTTTCTTCAAACTAAAGTTATTTCTAAGTCAAAATATGTTGAAACATCTAAATTGAGAATGCCGATAGAGGATAGTCCAGGGCATACAGCTACAATAGAAACCCCTATAGTCTCGGATTTGTACAAGGATCTTCATACTGTATCTCCGAATGCAATGGAAAAATTGAAATTGTTAAACAAAGGAAAGGTAAAATTTGATGGTGAATCGAATTTATCAGAATTCCCCATTACAGGGATGGGTTTACGCAGAATTACTAGAAGAATGAAATCTTCTACTTTAAAAGCATTGGTTCATGTCCAAGATTTGCCATTTATCAAAATTTTAAGTGAGGATGAGGATTATGGTTCGGTAGAAGTATCGTCACAGGAGTGTGAAGAAAAAATGAATAATCCCGTTGCATCTTTGAACAATGATTGTAATGAAAATAAATCACCGGTTCTACCAAATGATACAAAAATCAAGATAGGAACTACCTTGGATAACAATTCTTCATCAGAGCAGACACTAAGGAGTACCATCAAAACTATAAAACTAAAACATCAAATTGAGCAATTAAAAGGAAAACTAAAAAAATCCGAATTGAATTCCATTGTATTGAAGGATGAAGTGCAGAACTTAAGGAATGAGTTATTAATTTGGATAAAACGTTGGCAAGATTTGAAGGAGAAGAAGGACAGGTTAAAAAATTTGAAAAAATCTTGGATTATTGCTAACAGGAAGTTTTTGAAACAAGAAGAGCAACATAAAATGGAAAGTATAAAGTTAAAGGCTAAATTGTCTCAAGCTCGTCGAGTTATCAAACTCAGTAGTGCACCTTAAAATTGTTATTACTAATGAGTTTTTAGATCATAGAATAGGTAATTGGCATGCCCATAGAATCATAGATTATGTAGGCATTGCATATCATTTAATTTAAATTGTTATTTCAGTTTTGATATTTATGATAAAACTCATGCATGGTTAATTGATTTTGCAGGTGTCATATGGATCCTCGATTTTGATGGTGTTCTTTCCGTTTATCTTGCCAGCAAATGATGAAGTCAGTTCGAGTTTGAATGTTCTAGATGCCAGATGCCAAACAAAAAATGCTATATGGACAAGTTGACATTCATAGATGAGAAAGCAGTTATCAATTTGACAATTCAGATGCTAGGTGCACTAGTGAAGAAGATGATAATTAATGTCCCAAATTCTAAGATGTTCGATGATTTAGGCTCAACAGATTATTTTTATTTAGAGTTACATAGAAATAGGAGGCAGTTATTGGTCCTTCTTATAAAACTATGAAATACTGATTATAGAAAGGTTGATGGAGTATTGAAAGAACAGACGTATTAGAAATATTATTATAGTGTCTGGTTTTAATTTCTTTACTGAAGTTTTACCTTCGTGGAGGATTGTGACTAGAGTTCTCAAACTGGTATCACTGCTTGTTACTCTTTTGAAAACTTAATATATATATATATATATATATATATATATATATATATATATATTTCTATATAATGTTTTCTCACTATATATTTTATGCAATTGTACTATGATATGGTTGTATTTATCATTTGAAATTATACTTTGTTTGCACAATATTGATGTTTGATTGAGAATATTATTGAATTTGGTTAATCAATATTTGTATTGATAATTGAAATTTGATAATATAAACCTTTCAAATTTATTTTTTGGTTTCATTTGTATTTTCTACAATGTTTTCATGAATAAATATCAACTTGTTATTCAAATATTCAGTATTGAATATTAGTTATTAATTAATAGAGCATCACATAATAAATTAAAAGTAGTTATCTATTTTAATTTTCTGTTGTGGAGCATATTCAACAAAGTGATTTTATGATAATGATTTAAATATTTTCATTTGAATTGTTATTGTCTATCTCTTTGTTTATTTGAATCATTAATTGATAATTAATTTAGTATTCCAAGTTGCTCTCAGCTGAGATAGGATAGCTAGTTTATTTTTATTTCTTAGTTTAGTTTATTTTAATAGTTGTTAAATAGAATAAGATTAGTTTGATAAAATTTAAAATAGGCTTTTAGTTAAAATATTTAAAACAAAACCCAAAAACTGGAGAATTTCCTTAAGAAAGCATTTTAGGATAACTTAGACTTAGAAAACTAACTCTAGGGTTTATTTTAAGCAGTAAAAGAATTAGGATAAATTTTTTTACTGAATTTTTAAGTTCTCCTTAAGAGAATAAATTCAGCCAGTAACAGGATGAAAACCTGTGATATTTTGCCATTTCAAACATACCGGAAGATGCTATAAGGAACTTGTGTGGGATTAATCTCCTTAATTTGGCCAAGTTAGAAAAACAGGCCAACATAGTGGCAAATAGAAGATTAAGAGAAGATCTAGAGGAGATTAACAGCCATTATCAAGAATTTATTGTGGTTTCTAAGGAAGCATTGAAGAAGAAAAGACAGACACAGAGCTTATGTGCAGAGCTGAAGCAGACTATCCAAGAAGTAACTCAGCAAAATCAAGAATTATCAAAGAGAGTTGAAGACCTAGAAGCTGAGCAACAGAGAACCAGAAGAAAAAATCAAGCTTTAGAAGGAACAACCCTTTTGGCTGAAGTTGCCAAAGATCTTTAAAACACTATTGATGACAGGTATCTTTTAGTTAATTGTTGTAAAGATATTAGTTTATTTTGGAGAACTTTTACTTTATTAGTGTTCGGTAGTCTGACATAGAAGGTAGTTAGGCAGTTAGATAACTGTGTTTTGGATGTAACCAAGATAAAAGCAAGACATTAGAATGAAAGAGGGTTCCAATTTTTGTACAAGGGGAGGCTTTCAAGCTACTATATACAGAGCTAAGTTCACAAACTCTTATGTATTTTTGATAACTGATTATGATACATATGCAAGCTATAAGCCCATTTTACTCTATTTGCTGGTTTTATTTTTTATTTGTGTAATCACTCAGTTGACAGATTCATTTCTTGTTTGAGGTTATTATTCATGAAATTCATGTGAACCGTGGATGAAATTCAGTGTTGTGCTTATTGTTTATGGTTTATGTTTCATATATTATACATCTCAATTCTTCATTGTTACCTAATTTAGTGTTTGTCTTAGCCTGGTGGGATTTTCCCCTCTTGAAAACAAATTGTAAAACCAAAACCCTAAAAAACCTATTTTACTTAGTTTTATTTTATTATATTGTGGTGGCTTGTTCTTTAGTAGTCTGAGAACAATTTCTGGCACTAACATATTTGGTGTCGTTTCTAGGGATGAATCTGAAGCATACTTTCCTTGGGTTATTCATTATTCAACTGGTTTTGAGAGGTGGACAAAACCAAAAAATCATTAAGACTACATTTCACCAAACAGTTCACAGTGTCTACTAAAGGAATTGGAACAAGAGGTAGAGCAAATTCACCATTACACTTGGGTGTCTCAAACCCAGAGCAAATTCTGAAAGAAGCTAGGAAAATTAAGAAGTCACAATCATATCCAGCTTTATGTAGCCCTGATCAAATTGACCTATTGTCACTATTTTCACTTGAAAAGGAAGAAAAACAAGATTCATCATGGTTGAAACCTACAATACCTGTTAGCAGTTTTCAGATCTTTATTGATCCTCATTCTTTCAAAAAATCAAAAGCCTTGTCTCCTGGAAAAATTCCTTTGTTTCAGTTCAAAGTCAACAAGAGACCTTTTCAGCCAAGTACCAGTCTAGTAAATAAGTCTTTGCCTGCAGTAAAACCTAGTAGTTTAACAATGGTAGCTCAAAAACCTACATTAGATATGATAGATAGGATGGTGGCAGCTAGATATGCTCCATTAGTTCTTGCTCAGCCCTTAAATGCTCTCCTTGGTGGGGATTATCAGAAAAATTTACCAAGGTTCAATGGGCAGGGTGAGACAACAACTGAGGAACACTGGGATGCATTTCTCAGCTATGTAAATAAGCAAAAAATTGAAGTAAAGGATGTGTGGATGAGAATGTTCGTACAAAGTCTAGATGGAGATGTTAGAAGGTGGTTCAGGGAATTACCAGCAAATTCAATTACTTTGATTGAGGAACTTCAGGATGTCTTCATGAGGAAATGGGGTGATACCAAATACCATACATACTATATTACTGAGTTTGAATCCCTAAGAAGAAATAAATATGAAACCATAGCTGACTTTTCTAAGAGGTTTAACAAAATGTATGGTGGAATTCCTGCAAAAATGAAGCCCTCCGAAACTTCAGTGAAACTCACTTATGCTAATGCCTTTGATCATGAGTTTTCTTTACATTTGAGAGAAACAAGACCTGTTAGTCTCTTAAACATGCAAGAAGCAGAATTAGAATTATAATCCAATATACTAGCTTCTAATAGACTAAAAGTAAATTCAGATCAGCAAGTTTATGACAGAAAAGGTAAAAAGGAGGCTGCTCTAGTAGTTTCAACATCACAATCAACTGACAATAAAATTGATGAAATGACAAAATTAGTAAAAACCCTAACAAAAAAATTAAACAAATTGGAATTAGAGAAGAATTCTAATAGGCCTGCTCAAGAAGGGGATAGAAACCCTAATCAGTTCAGAAGATAGTTTGCACCTCAGTTTATTCCCAGAGAGAGAAGGAATAACAATATACAAAGAGAAAAAAGAGAAGTTGAAGATCAAAGGGTGCCACCCCCACTTCAAAACAATGTCATTGATGAAGGAGAAGAAGATGAAGAGGGACAGTTTGAAGATACAAATCCAGATATAAACCTTTTAGGGGACTTGTTGACTATAGGTTTTGTGACTAAGGAAGAATTTTTAAATTCTGAATATTATGATGCAAATGTTTTTCAGACAGAATATGATTTAAGCCTTGAAGTAACATCTAATATATATCAGTATGAGCCTAAAAAGACACTAAATATGAGGTTAGGACCAAAGCAGGTGGCTCAAAACCCTAGAAAGAAGGTATTTATTCCTCCAAAACAGTCATCCAGTCCAACATTAGAGAAAAGACAGAATCAAGATAATCTAGAGAAGCCTATTGAAGTTGAAGAAGTGAATAAGAATATGCAGAATTTTAATTTTTAAAATGAATTGTGCAAAGTTAAAATCCTAATGTCTTTTACTAAATTGATAAAAAAATCCATGTTATAAGAATTCAGTTTTAAAAATGATGGGTTCAACATCCATTCAAGTACCCTCAGACATAGTAAATTTATAGGAAGAGGATCCTAAATTTTTTATTGGATTTGATTTGGCAAAGAAAACTGAAAAGGATGCAAGTTTATCTCCACCTTTTTATATCACATTAACCATTCATGATCGGATGATTCACAATTGTTTTTTGGATTCAGGTGCATCTCACAATTTAATGCCAAAGGCAGTCATGGAAGCTTTGGGGTTAAGCATAAAAAAACCTTATCATGACTTGTATGCTTTTGATTCTAGAGCTGTCAAGTGTTTGGGAGTAATAAAAGACATGGTGGTTAACTTAACACAACTACCAATGAAGAGTGTTATTATGGATGTAGTAGTGGCAGATATCACACCTAAATTTGGAATGTTTCTTTCCAGGTCTTGGGCGAATAAAGTAGGGGCCACTTTACGGATGGACTTATCATATGCAACTATCCCTGTTTTCGGAGGTGAGAATAGGAGCTTGTATAGAGAGTTGCAGTTTGCTTACATTGTTATTGATGGTAGGAATCCAACAGATCATCCTTTATATGCTGTTGAAAAGGACTTGGGATCATGTATGTTGCATTTTAGTGATGATAATACTAATGGAATATTGCAGGTTGAAAAATAAATACCAGTCCAGTGTTCTGTAGAATAGAAAGATGAACTTTGGCATATGTATTTTGATGGATCATCGTCTAAAGAAGGTGTAGGAGAAGGTATTCTGTTGATTTCTCCTGGTGGTGAATCAATAAGTTTGATGTATAAATTAGAGTTTGTAACCACAAACAATACATCAGAGTATGAGTCATTGTTGTTAGGTTTAAATGCTGCAAAAGACCTGGGTATTCAGCAAATCTCTATTTTTGGCGACTCCGAGTTGGTTGTTCAGCAGGTGAGGAATAACTATCAAGTAAGGCAAGATTTGATGAAAGTGTACAGGAATTAAGTCTGGGATATGATAGATAATTTCTTTGTGGCATTCAATATTTCCTATATTCCAAGAGATCATAACCAAACTGCTAATTCACTTGCTCTAGTAGCTACACATTTCAAGATTCCTAAGACAAGTCAGCTAAAGTATCCTATAGAAGTCAGGTACAGACCTTCAGTGCCTAATAAAATCAAGCAATGGAGGGTTTTTTAGGATGATTTAGAGATTAAAAGGTTTTAAGAGCTGACTGGTGAATTCTCTAGTTCTTTAATTGATCAAGAGCAGGATGATGGGACTGAATATAATGAGAGTTTTGCGGAAAATAAAATTGTTGGCCATAAAATCATTGAGCTGAAAAGTAATTTTATTCCCAAGAGTTTGGTACCCCTTGAGAGGATTTTTTCAAAGGATGACACCCCATTGAAACCGTAGCTATGCAATCTTCAGAGGAGAATGTAATGGATTGTAACATTGGCACTAAGGAGCATCCCAGAATAGTGAAGATTTCAAAGGCACTTGTTGCAAAGCAAAGAGAAAGGTACATTAAATTGTTGAAAGAATATGTTGATATTTTTTCTTGGTCATATAAAGATCTTATAACTTATGATACAAGTATTGTTCAACTTAAATTTCCTCTAAAGCCTAATGTAAAACCATTTAGACAGAAGCTAAGGAGAATCAATCCTGCCTTATTCCTTGTCATAGAAAAGAAGGTTAAAAAATTGTTGGATGTTAAAACCATTGTTTCTGTTTGATATTCTTCATGTGTAGCAAACTTAGTTCCTATCAGAAAAAAGAATGGAGAAATAAGGTTGTGTGTAGACTTCCGTAATCTGAATAGGTCTTCATTAATAGATAATTACCCATTACCAAAAATTGAGCAAATCTTGCAGAAGGTGGTGGGTACTCAAAGGATTTCAATGGTGGATGGATTTTCCGGGTATAACCAAATTGCAATGCACCCTGATGATAGAGAAAAGACAGCCTTCACTACTCCTTGGGGTACTTTCATGTATGATAAAATGTCCTTTGGATTGATGAATGCTGGAGCTACCTTTCAAAGAGCTATGGACATAGCCTTTGTTGGAGAGAAGATAAGTTTGTTGTAATCTATTTGGATGATATTATAGTATTCTCATAGTCTGATGAGGAACATCTAAAGCACCTAAAACAAAATTTCTTGAAATGTAGAAAATATGGAGTGTCCCTTAATCCAAAAAGTCACATTTTGCTGTGTAGGAAGGTAAGTTGTTAGGACATTTGGTTTCAGCTAATGGGATAAGGATAGATCCAGAAAGGGTTAAAGCCATTTTGAAGATCATTTTTCCTAGAAGAAAGAAGGAAGTGTAATCTTTTATTCGTAAAATAAATTTTCTGCGTTGGTTCATACCAAATTTTGCTGAAACTATTAAACAAATAACAACTATGTTGAAGAAAGATCAGGAAGTGAAATGGATAGTAGAGTCTAGGAATTCATTTGAGAAGATAAAGCTATCTCTTACAGAAGCTCCTGTGCTAGTGAGTCCTGATTTTTCAAAGGAATTTCTGAATTTTTATTTTGCATCAGAGGATACATTAGCTGTTGTTTTATTACAGAAGAATAATGAGGGACTGGAACAACCAATTGCATTTTTCAGCAAGACTCTCAGGGACTCAGAGTTGAAGTACAGTACATTGGAAAAGCAAGCTTATTCACTGGTAAAAGCATTAAATTTTTTCAGAATTTATGTTTTACATTCTAAGGTTATTGCTTATGTTCCCAATGCTACCATTAAGGATATATTAACTCAGCTTGATAGTGAAGGTAAAAGGGGGAAATGACTTGCTAAGATAATGCAATATGATGTGGACATCAAGCCTACCAAAATAGTGAAGGGGCAAGGTCTAAAAAAATTGTTAGATGATTCAAATTATCAAGCTGTAGGCCTTCATTTGATGGCAGGACATCCAATACAGGAAGAATTGCAAGCAGAGCAGGAGAAAGAAAAGATTATGGAGCAGTATGCAAAATCTACATGGTATGCAGACATTGTACATTTCCTATTGTATTTACGATGTCCTGTACATCTACATAAAAAGGTAGCTAGGTCACTGAAGTTAAAAGCTACTAAATATTGTCTGATAGAAAAACAACTGTTTTGGAAAGATCCAAGAGGTATTTTGCTCAGATGTTTAGATAAGCCATAGATTGAGGAGGTAATCTTAGAGTCCCATGAAGGTGCTTGTGGGGGACATAAATACTGGAAGGCTACTGCTTATAAAATCCTAAGGTCCGGATATTATTGGCCTTCTTTGTTCTCTGATGTATATCAGTAGGTAAGAGCTTGTGCCCCATGTCAAAAATTTGCCGGAAAACAAAAGTTAGTATCTTTACCATCGAATCCTATTGTAGTGATGCACCTTTTCAACAGTGGGGTTTAAATTTTATAGGTGAGATAAATCCGTCTTCTTCAGGGAAACATAAATAGATATTGACAACTGCATATTTTTTCAGCAAAAGGATGGAGGAAATTCCCATAAGGAATGCAACAGACAAGGTGATAATTAGATTTATTCAGGAAAATATCCTTAGTATATTTGGATGTCCCAAGAAGTTATTGACTGATAATGCTAAAGATTTTAAGTCAAAAGCTATGGTGACATTTTGTGAATAAAATGGGATTGTTCTGAAACACTCAACACCTTATTACCCTCAGGGAAATGGGTTAGTTGAATCCAACAATAAAAGTATCATTCAGAGCATCAAGAAGTTGTTGAGTCAGAATAAGAGGTCTTGGGACTCAATGCTGAAATATGCACTATGGGATGACATGATAACAATTAAAAAGGCAATTGGGACTTCTTCTTTTCAGTTGGTATATGGTACTGATGTGGTGTTTCCAGTTCAACTTGGTATTCTAGTAATGAAATTTCTTCAAGATAGTCAAGAGGAACCCAATGACATTCAAAGGAGAGTTTATGCATTAATTGAATTACAGCAGAATCATGAATTAGTGGAAGAAAAGGCTCAATTGTATAGAAGGAAAATAAAAGAAAGGTTTCATAGGAAAATTAAAGAAAACACCTTTTTCTATGGGGATATGGTATTAAGATGGGATGCTAGAAGGGAATAGAAGGGTAAACATGGTAAGTTTGATAATCTATGGTTTGGCCCTTTCATAGTGTCAAAATTTTTGGAGAATAACACTTTTATTTTACAGAGTTTGGATGGTGAGGAGTTGTCTAATCCAGTCAATGAATGATTCCTCAAGCATTTTTACAGTCTTTGAAGGAAATATATTTTAATTTCATTGTATATATAGGTGTGTGAAAGATTGAATAAAGACTCCATATCCCAATGGATATTTTGCAGAGTAGAATATAGTTTCAGTTATAGCATAGAAGGCACTGATCTATAGGTTCTTGAAGCCTCACAAGGAGGACTTCATCCCGTAGCAGGAGCCAAATGTTATAGCTAGATTTTGTTTTCTATTTTTAGACCGTATGTTTGTTTTCAAAACATGGTTTTCTTATTGCTTTAAGTTTCTGAATTTGGTTTTTGAAATATTTTGATAGCATGTTTATTTTTTTTTTTTGATTTTACAAGTTTCATTTTAAATTTACTTTACTTAGTTTTTTTCATACTTTTAATGGGCTTATTAGGTGTATGTATTTATGCAAGGTTGGATAGAGATATCATAAGGGTTAATCAAAGTTTGATTTCACAATTTAACCCTTTTGTCAAAAAACATTAATCAGACATTCCTGTAGCGCAAAGGCAGAAAAAATGAACTAGAGTGCTACAAGAAAGTCGAGGCCTTCAAAAAATCGTAAGTTTGCTCGTGAGTTTTAAAATTTGCAAATGAGGGGATTTTTTCCACATCTGTAAAGGAAAATGATACATGTTTAAACCTTACTAATCATTTTGACAAGTGTTTGAGTTAAGGAAAGAATGATTCAGACGAGTTGCAGCTATTCGGTATGTTGGAAGTTGAGATCCATTAAAAGAGTAATGATGGTGCACAATGGAAGTAATTCATTGTGAGTTACGAATTTCTTGAATGCATGAAAGCTTATAGAGACCACACAAATATCTGGCAGTCCGTGATTGGAAGAGATTATGAGAAAGACGGTCCGTGGATGGAAGCTTCAAATGATTGGTTACAATTGTGATATGGTTAAGTAATTGGATATGGTCTATCCTTTAATATGTGGAAAATAGGTTGACTGAGATTTTCTTTTCAATCATAAAATGATGTAGAGTTGATACTTTTAGGTAGTTGGTTTTTGGGGATCTACCTTCCTCTCCTTGAATCCTTAGCCTCTAGTATTTTCTCCATGATTTGAGAATCACACCTATGTACCCATTGGGATCAAATTTCTAGGTATTCTGCTCGAATTCTGGTTGGTATATTTTTTGAAAAAAATAGCTAACCATTTGGAAAAATCTATTCAGGTGGGTGAGCTCTTTTCAAGCAATGGAATGCAACCATATACAAGAGTACTAGTCTAAATAGACACCAAATATGGCATTTGGGATATATTAGAGATTGAGGTAAGGGGGTCCATTCATGTTTATATTTTAGATTACCAAAACATACCTTTCAGATGCTATTGTTTCCATAAACTTGGTAATATTGCATTGGATTAGTCATAATATATTGTTAGTTAAGTTTGGAAAATAAAATAAAATTGACACTGGGAAGGATTTATTGAAGGTGGTCCCACCTCCTTCAGAAAATTCCCCGCTAGTGCTAGAAGGGGATGGGTATAAAAAGACTATTCCTTTCAAAATAATTGGAATTATGGAGGGGTTAGGACCAATTCCTTTGGATGAAAATTTGGAATGATCTTGCTACGAAATGGGAAAGTAGACATTTCTTCACACACACATAAAATTTGTTCTTCGTGTTCTCTTGAGTCATTGAAATAGTTACATATAAATACATCAATTTGTCCTAAGATAGATAGGTTATCTTAACCACACTAACAAAATTGCTAAGAGAATATCTCAACCGCCCACATAGTAAATGGGAAACTTAGTTTGAGAGAATAGATTTCACACCCAACTAGATATAACAACCTATTAAATAATATAAGCAAACTACTTATGTAGATCTTGTCTCTGCCTCACAATAATCAAATACAATAATAATCTCAACATGATGCAAAATCACACTTCAAGTTAAGACAACAAAAATTTCTATTTCCTACATCCCCTCTTAATGAGTACTTGTATAGATATCTATCAACTAACGTATGCATCAAAATATTTAATCAGTTTTAAGTATTGTATGCTATGAACTCAATCAAGTTGTCTCATAACCCTCATAAATTGGGTGTATTTCCTGAGCCAAATTCTTGAGGTCCCAAGTTCCACCTCTCCGAACTCTCAAATCACAATATCTTGAATTAAATACCAAACAACAATCTTCATGCATGTATCATAACCTCACGAGTAGATAGAAATCCACATGCATGTCTCAAATAAACTAATGAGGGATAACTCTTGAGATCGACATACTCCCAAACTATATGGACAATAATCCACATTGAGTTTAACATGCACTTGAATTCCCATTTGAAAAATCAAATTCCTTAGTTGGACCTTTGTTTTCGAATATTTATCATCATATTTTTCACAAACAAAGGAAAAATGAAATATACTCACAATAAATAAAAAATTATCTGATTTTAATTATTTGTTACCTCTTCAACTTGCACTCACCTTCAATCCTCTATATGTGTACCTACATAGAAATTTGGATCCACCATCTAGAAATTTGTGTAGATCACATTCAAGTAGAGATGGAAACAAACCAAATCCTACATACCATGATTTGAAGTATTTAAATCATGCTAAAATACTTTAGATTTGGTAACCGATAGGCTTGAAATGACCTTTATTCCTCATGCAAAAATATGGAAGTTTCTTTTCAGTATGGATTGTGTTTCCTTTTATACCACAATGCAATCTAGTCCATATTGGAAACATGATTGGAAACAAATCCTTTGTGAGTCCCTAAGATTCAAAATTCGATCTCATAAAAAATATCAATGGAGAATGAAAAAAATAATAGTGATGTGTATATGTAGTTAATTTTATTCTAGAGTCCTCAATTCAAGTGCATTCATCATTTTTTTATCTATCAAATAGACTACATATGACAATGACACAATTACAAACTGAGCAAATTTACAAGGAGAAATGCAGTCCCTGTCATTGGTTTCAAGACAAATTTTCTAATGGATATGATTATTAGGTCTAGCTATGGATCTATCTATTCTCCATTTCCTTTCCATTCAAAATATTTTCTTAATACAAGCTAAAAAAATGAATCATGAATCCATATTGGAGCTCTCTCTACAATGTTTACATCAATTTTCTCTAGTTTGTGGTCCATGGTTGCAACCTTGTCCTTCACCTATGCTTTCAATCCCATGTGAAATATACAACTCGCAATAGGGCATTGGTACAGAACCCTTCACGCATATTAGATGTTTGAGCTTTGTCTCTTTTTGGCATATTTATTACATTACATTGACAAATTATTCAACATAATAGCAATCATTAATAAAAAGAAAATAGTCTACTCTGACCTACACTACTCTAATCTATACCTACTCCTATCCTAAGGATTACTACATTCATATGATCTCATTTTCTTAGGCTCTCATGTGAAGGATCTAAGCCTAGTATAATACTCGATATGATACCATGCCAGGAAATGGGAAAGTATACATTTGTCGAAGCACACACACACAAACTATTATGAGTGTTCTCTTGCATGAATTAAATAGTTACATATACATACATTAAGATGTGCCTGATATAGATAGGATATATTAACCATACTAACAAACTTGTTGAGAGAATATCTCAACCACGCATCTAAATAGGAAACTTAGTTGGAGAGAATCTCTCTCACAACGAACTAGATCTAACAAACTCATAAATAATAGAAGAAAACTACTTATGTAGATATTTTCTCTACCTCACAATAAGCAAGTACAATGATTATCTCAACATGATGAGAAATCACACATTATGCTAAGAAAAGTAGAAGCTATAATTCCAATAGAGCCACTACGAATATTATGTCTTGTGTACCTTTGTGCTCGACCTAATGTTCTAGAGCAGTTTATTATAGTAAGTCTTTGGGAGGGCCCTAACAGTTCCACTGCAAAGGAAGAAAGTGATGAGGAATGTCCTAAGGATAACTTGAGTAAGTTGATCTCATATGCACCTAAATTGATTGTAGATCCTTTCAGCGATAATTTTTCTTGTCCGAGAAATGTGAATAAAAATAAGTTTAAGGGTAGGGAAATTAACAAAATCCCCACATTATTAAATTTTCTTTATGCCACCATATTATACTTAATATATTCCATGTTTGTATGTTCGTTGGTATTGTATGTCCATTAGTTTTGTCTCATTTATTTGTAATAGTGATTATATACTCCATGAAACTCTAATGTATTTAAATACGTTTTAGTTATTTTATAAGTAGGCAAAGTGTTCTCATTCATTTAAATGTGTTTTATTTTTATTATAAGATATCTTTGTAATTTCAATTATTAAATTTCTATTTATTCATATTTAATTTAATATTAATTTTTTTAGTTTTTTTATAATTTATCAATAGCTAATATTTTTCCAAAAGTAAATCATACATTTGATTCAAGAAGAAAATAAAATGCATTCTTCAGTTTCAAAGTAGAATCTTCAAGATTAAACATCTTTCGGAAAATATAAAAAAGGGGTTTCATCCAAAACTATCCAAAAAAGAATAAACCCATTCACAAATTACAACTCACAATTTTAACAAAGACTAAGTTATGGAAAACAGAGAAACAAAAGTTATATACTAGTACGATTTTGTGCACATAGAACATTGTCTTAAAATTCCTCCACAAACAGGGCCTCCTCACGTAGTTGTAGAGCTTGTTTGGAGAGGGCATCCACCTCTATATTTTTCTCTTGATACACATGCTCAATGCTTATCTATGAGAAGAGTTGGAAAATGTCTTTAAAGTGCAAGGACAAATGGTGTAAGTCGATATCCACTATTTGAATTTCACCCCTCATCCAGTTAATAGTGAGTAGAGTCTCCATAAACTTGAAGTTTTATGAGACCTAAGACCCAAACCAATTTAACCAATCGAAGAGTGCCCATAGCTCCACATTACTATTGGAGTTAACCCTTACAACGACTTTACCAAATGAGAGTAAGATAAATAAAAAAGGAGAAGCATAAAACCAATGCCACAACATTAGTCCTCCCCCTTACTATATCCATTATAGAAACTCCATGTCCCATATTTGTTAAATTGAAAACCATCCAACTCACAAACACAAATTATGGGAGTCAAAATACTATAGAAATGGAACATGATGATCACTTGTGACGAAATATTAAATGGAATAGGTATGACACCTTAAAAAATGATCACATTCCTTGCCATTAAAACTCCCCATAATGTGAGATATGGAAGAGGATGAAACGCATTTAAGACCCATCGAGTAAATAAATCTAAAATAAAGGTCTACTATAGAGATATTCTACAAAAGCCTTTGTAAGTTGAAATGCCCTTCTAATTCCTTCCAAACTTGCTTGGAGAAAGTACATATAATTAAGATGTTTTCATTACTTTCTACATCATAGATGATTAGGTCGTGGGTGTTTTTATTTTGCATGTTGTCCCAATTTAAAGATCATTTGTTCAACACCAACCATTTAGGACCCAACGAGTAAAGAAATATAAAAAATAGTAAACTACAGAGAGACTCTATAATATCGTTTGTAGGTTTAAATGTCATTATAATTCCTTCCACACTTGCTTGGAGAAAGGACAATTAATAAAGAGGCTTTCATTGGTTTCTTCATCCTAGATTCTCGGTTCATGAGTGTTTTTATTTGCATATGTTTTGAAGGTAAATATCACATGTTCAACACCAACCATAGAAAAATAACTTTTGGAAGGGTCTAGGATCTTCCAATGTTTCCTCCACCACCAAGGAGACTCCTCGCTTCCCCTACAAAAGGTGATAGATACCCCATATGATTCGAATAGCTACACTTTGACTGTATGAAAGTCCACACCAATTCATATGCTTCATCAATGTGCTAGATGTGCTCTTTAGAGAGATTTGATACATATCGATCCCACATATAATCCTAATTTGATATTAAACAAAGGTAATGAGGAGTTAACCACCCTAGGTCCACAAATTCAGTGTCAAGAGGTTGGACACTCATTTCAAAGAACTAAAACATTTCTCTAAAAGGACTTGGAGAAGATTCTCTAACAGATGCATCCTTCTTGAGTAACCCATTATAGAATCCCTTTCCAACTTAACCAAAAAAATGACGTCCACCTTCTAACATAAATAGTGTCCACTAAAGGGAACACTAAATTAATGTATTTCCATTGATTGCATACTAGATGTATATTCTTCTTACCCATTCAAAATCAATCAATGATCAAGTCTGAGGTAGTATATTTTGCAGCTAGGATTCTTCATCAAAGACTATACCTAGCTTAAAAACACCAAAAATATTTGGTTGCCAAAACTTCATTGAAGGAAAAAATGTTCTTTAACCCCCAACCACCATGATATTTAGGCAAGGTGATAGTTATTTAGTTAGAAATATGATATCCTTGTTATTATCTATTTCCATTCCAAATATAATTGAAGCACAACTATCTAATCTCATCCAATTTTCCCTTTATGATACAACGAGGTTTCAATAAATAAGTATTACTTCAATGGGAGTGTTGGTAAGAACCATATGACACCTCCCAGATATCCAATGATTACATTAGTTTCCTACTCTCTTTTCTATGATGGAAACTAACCAACTCCAATAATCTTTACATAATTATAGGGCTTGAGATGATAGGCCAGTTACTTTAGATCCTCCTCTAGTTTGTACTTAGGGAATAGGAGGAAACACTCCCCGCAATTCCTACTTGGGATTAACTCACCCAAAAAAAAGAATCTAGACTTCTTGACATTGATTTCTATCCATTTCACTTGGTAAAAGAGATCAATAGTTCACCTATATTGTATTCCTCCCTCATCATATTGTTGAGGCCCCGAAATTCACAGGAAACAACAATAAAGGATTCTCCCCAATCAACGTTCCCAACTAGCCTGTTGACTGTTTGGTATAGGGAATCCATCCAGTTTACGGTCTGGCTACTGTAGGTCAAAGTAACAAAACAAAGGATTTATCGGTTGCGGCCCGATCCACCGTAAATTTTGTATTTTTTGACTTAATGTATGGTATGCAAGTGCCTAACTAACAATGCAGGGTGCTAAAGATGCAAGGAACAGTCACAATGTGATGTGCAGGTTCTTACCTCTCGTCTTAAGGTTCACAAGCACCCAAAATGCATACAACATAACACAAAATAAACTAACTACCTAAACTATCCCTAAGGAGCAGAGTTATCATTCATTGGTGAGTAATACATTTTGTACGTGCATTATGAAGAGTTACAGATAGCTAATACTTCATTCAAGACACATGAACAATTACAGATATTTAAGCAACCAGGTAGCCGATTATTTTATGAACAAAATTTATTACTCATAGTGGAAGACATCCCAAAAAATACTGAAGAACACTCAACAAGAACATAGGTTCAGGAAGTTAAATACTCTCACAGTAAATGAAACACAGTTGAAAACGAAATAGTTCCTCTTCAACATTATTCATTTAGTCGCATTGATACATTCCACATTTCGCTCTCTCCAGTAGGTAAAAGTTGCACTTTTTGACTGTAAAACGAAGTAGTTCCTCTTACAAGCAAAAGAGTTTACAAATTTTCTCAGGGAAAAATCCCTTGTAACTTCTCCCTTTACAGTATTTAAACAAAATAGTCAATTGTTTGGGTTTCCCCCAACGCATGACCTTTCGGTCTCCCCAGCGTTTCGTATTTTTCTGAGTTGTCTGTATGCACTCATGATTCTTTTTAGTAATGGGCCAATAGTCAGGTTCATGCCTTTAGCGTTATTGACTTTGTCTTCCGCTTCCAGGGCCCTTTCAGTGATCTGGTCGATGTCATTTCGATTTCTTCTAAACTGTCCTTCTATGTCTTCATGCATTAGCTCCTTATGCACACCTGCAAGTAACCCACGTGTATTATCCATTTGGGATTGTGCTATGAAGCAGAGCGGCGGATTATACAAACTGAGATGACTTCTCCACAAAAAAAATGGCCTGGTGCACCATGGTAGAAGTCGGAAGGATACTGACATTGGAATTCAAAGGCTTGGCTCAGCCGCAACGGTGGAAGGAAAAGAAGACTAAGAGGTGCGGTTCGAAGTTGTGGCGGGAAAATTCCATCGGAGATCGGGTGACTTTGACGTCGGACGCCAAATGGACTTCCCAGCTGTAACGACGGACAGAAAAGCGCTAAAAAGATGCGAAACACGGGTGGGAGAGGGCTTAATCGGACGTCGGAAGACATTCGAATCGGAAGCTCAATAGCTTTCCCAGCCGCAACGGTGGAAGGGCAAAAGCTACGGGCAAGCGATTGAAGATAAGTGTGAATCGGATGTCGGAGCGATTTGGACCTCGGACTCTAAACTGCTTTGGGAGCCGCAACGGTGGAGGGAAAAAGAACAAAAACAGCCGATTTGACAGAAAAATCAAGTGTTCGAAAGCCTTTAAAAATCAACAATAGTCAAAGACCATTTCACTTTCAAAACGACGGCTTATCAAAAACAATTGGCAAAAATAAACCCAACTATGAGACCCGCTGCAAGAAATCAAGGACGAACAAATTCTGGGAATGGACTGTATGTAAATTGCTCAAAACATCCAGACTTAAAGCATGACCGAAGAAACATCAAGGATGAAACAACCTGAAGCGATATTCAGTTATGAGGAGGGACCCAAAATTTAAGAGGTTTGGGGAGAAAAGTTGCAGCAGCAACAACTGGCAATTACCTGGTGAACCTAGATCTCTGGGCGATTAATATTTGAGTGACAGACTGTTTAACAACAAATGCATCCTTTTGAATTCTTCCAGCTATTTGGATTTCTCGACTGCCGGCAGTGTGTACCCTCCACCATTGATAATAGTCTTATTTGGGAAAGTGGAAACCAAGATTTTCCAGTCCAGATAACTCTATCAAGGCCAAAAGATGAGTTTCATTATTACCTTTGTCTTCATGTAGCTGACAGCTTAGACACCACAGGATTGTAGCTTATGGTAAACAGAAATATTCATTTGTTCCTCATTCCCATGCCATTTTAACACTTTTTCTTGTGCTTTTGGACTTTTGTCCCTTTTCATATGAGTTTGCTTACATGCCCTTCTTACTGAATTTTGATTCAGGATCCTCTATCCCATAGTGTCCTTTTGTGTGAGTGGTGTATTTCTAGTTTAAGCTCACGGACAGAGAGGATCTTTCGGCAATTTAGTACTTATGATTCAGCATCTGCTTTGATGTATTATTCTTTTCATATGAGTTATTTGATTCTTATCTGTCCTTTGGCATTCGTTTCTTGGCATGGGATCATTTATATTTAATTTACTGTTCACCATGCTTCTTTCCATGGGTCCTCTCTTGTCATCCCCTAGACATTTTAAGTGTGAAGTGGATGGAGCCTCAACATAGTATTCCGGACTTTGTGAAATCCAGTTTATTACATAGGGATTAAGCAGGACTTCAATGCACACAGAATTATTTGAGAAAATGACTAAGCTAGAAGAAAACCTTTAATATAAACAGCAACCCACAGTCTGATCACTAAATTGCTTAGCACTCCCAAAAATTCTGATGTTCCCCATGCAACCGCAGGTTTGTCCCCTTTATTGAAAAGAAAAAACAAACTAAAGTAAACTGAAAAACATGACTCAAAAGACTACCAGATGGATTATTTATACACAAGACAGAAGAAATCAAACAACTAAGGAAAAATAAGGCTTGAGAACCAAACCATTTACCGGTAGGTTCTCCTCCCACCCCTATAGATCTTGTAACTTGTAAGTAGAAGGACCAAGCTTGGCTGCAATCTGAAAGGGGCCTACCCACAACTGCTGGAATTTGGTATGCTTTCCCTTCTCATCATGGGGGTGGTCCCATTTGAGGACTGAGTATCCTACTTCAAAGTCTTTTGTCCCAGCTTTGTGCTTATCAAACCATCTCTTAATTGACTCGTGTTGTTGTTTAAAGCGTTCTTTGGCTTTAGATCTAGCTTCTTCTACTTTAAGGATATTATATATTCTTATCTGTAAAACTTCATCATCAGACCCCCTGGACTCTTGAGCTAGTATGGAAGATGGTAGCATGATGTTGGTAGGAAGAATGGCTTCTTTTCCATAGACAAGGGTATAAGGAGACACTCTTATTGCAGACTTGGGGGTGACTCTATCAGCCCACAGGGAATTTGGTAATGCTGAGTGCCAACTCCTCTGGTTTTCTACCACAGTCTTCTTCAAAATTCTAATCAGATTTTTGTTAGAGGATTCAGCCAGGCCATTTCCTTGTGGATAATAATTAGTAGAATAATGCAATTCCATCCCTTTATCATGAGCAAATGCAGTCAATTTAATTGATGAAAAGTATTTAGCATTATCAAAGACTAACGAAACTGGAACTCCAAACCTGGTCATTATATGATCTTGCAGGAAGCTGATGACTTCGTCCTCATTTATCTTGCGTAGCGGGATATCTTTGACCCAGCGAGTGAAATAATCAGTAGCGGTCAGAATGTACTTCTGCTGCAGAGAGGAATTTGGTTTTATTTCTCCAATAATATCCAGCCCCCATTTCTCGAATGGTTCCATGATCATCACAGGATTTAGACGTGCTGCTGCTTTACGCTGTCTCCCACTACACCTTTGGCAAATATCACACTTCCAAACATGTGCATCTCTAAAGAGCGTAGGCCAGTAGTAACCTGCTCTGAGGATTTTGTGGGCTGTGGTATCCCCTGAATAATGTCCTCCAGCAGGACTGTCATCCAATTCTGTCATCACTTTCTTCGCATCTTCCTTTTCTAAGCATCTGAGAAGAACTCCGTCATAGTTCTTTCTGAATAATACCCCTTCCACAATTTGATAAGATGCTGATTTAAGACGTGGCGTTCTCCTTTGCTTGGAATTCCAATGTTCTGGTAACAGCCCTGCCTACAGGTAATGCACCAGGTCCCTGTACCAAGACTCGGGAGCTGTAAATAAAGGACACACATCCATTACATGTAACTTAGCCTCATCCTCCCAGGCTTGTTATTCATTGTTCCCACTTTTAGTCATTAGTTTTCACAACCCTTGACCTTTCACTATAGAAGTTGGCCTGAATTCAAGGTCATACTCTTGAAGAGCTGTTACCCAGTTGCCCCTTCTTTCTCCCAACTCTTTCTGTATGAGAAGGGATCTTACAGCTGGGTAGGGGACTATTACCTTGGTTCGATTTTTTAATATATAAGGCTTGAATTTCTTCACTGCCTTAAATACTGCGTAGGATTGCTTATCAACGGCTGGGTAGTTCAATTCAGCCCCTTGTAGACCAGTACTCATAAAGGAGATTGGGAATTCATCCCCCCCTTCTTCCTTCTGGGTGAGCACAGCTGCCAGTGAATCATCGGATGCAAATGTATACAGAATAAAGTCTCTATCAAAGTATGGGATTTTTAGGGAGGGTGCATGTGCAACAACAGTCTTGATTTTAATGAAAGAATTCTTTTCAATTTCAGTCCACTTAAATTGGGCATTTTGTTTCACCATCTGCTGCAGTGGCTTAACAATCTGAGCAAAATCAGGGACAAATATTTGCACGAAGTTTATAGTGCCCATAAAAGACTGCATCCCTTTCTTATTATGGGGAAAGGGGATTTGCTCAATGGCTTTGACTCTTTCTGGATCAATAGAAATTCCTGTCTTTGAAACTATGTGACCCAGCAATTTGCCCTCTGTGACAGCGAACACACACTTTTTAGGATTGAGGGAAATGCCATACTTTCGAGAGCGTTCGAATATTTGCCTTAAGTGAAACATGTGCTCTTCTCTTTTCTTTGGTAATATTGTAATGTCATCAAGGTACACCACAGCACTTCGTCCAATCAATCCGCGGAAAGCTACGTCCATAGCCCTCTGAAATGTTGCTCCAGCATTAATCAGCCCAAAAGGCATCCTTCTATAGGCAAAGGTTCCCCATTTAGTTCTGAACGTTGTCTTTAATCTGTCTTCTTCAGCTACTAATACTTGATTGTAGCCAGAGAAACCATCTAATAATGAAAACAGTTTAGAACCTGACACCATCTGTAGTAGCTGCTCCATGGGTGGTACAGGATAGTTATCTTTATCTGATGCACGGTTTAAATTCCTGAAATCCACACAGAGTCTGATTTCTCCAGACTTTTTTCTTACTGGTACCAGATTTGATACCCACTCAGAGTGTCTGACTTTGAAGATGATTCTTGCATCCAATAACTTCTTCACTTCACTTTGAATCAGCGGTTCCAATTTCGGATGCATTTTCCTCAACGGTTGCTGATATGGCTTGACGCCTGCTTTAATGGGAACGACATGCTTGATGATGCTGGTATCATATGTTTTCAAGTCTTCGTACATCCATGCAAAAACATCTTTATATTGTTTAAATAGACTGATGAATTTGTCTCTTTCTGTTGGCGAACAGCATTTGCCGAGACTTATGAACTTAGGATTTGTTTCAGTCCCTAAATTAAACAACTCAAACTGCAGAGATGAACTGTGGGTCTTCACGTTGGGTGGTCTTTTGAATTTTTCATTTAAATCAAACATATTTTCCAACGTTCTGACTCCTTTAGGAATGAAATTATCGTATTTCATCTCAGCCTGATGCTCTTCATCATCTATGATCGCTCCTTTAAACATCTCATCATTCGTTAAACATTCTATGATATGTTGGTCATCATCGAACACTCATAGGTTCGTAATCATATCAGGTACAGAGGGCCTGAAAAAGCAGTTCGACAGAACATCGATTATTAGCGGGTACGAGTCTAGCGGCTGATGTGGCCAACAGATCAACAGCTGCGTTTTTTATTCTTGGAATTGAAATAATGTTAAATGCATTAAAATATTTCAGCAAATCCCATACCTCATTCTGGTAAGCTTTTAAGTGAGGAGAAACACAATGTATCTGATTCCGGATTTGTTTCACAATAATTTCAGAATCTCCAAAAACTTTTAGATTACTTACCTTTAATTCAATTGCCTTCTTTAGTCCCCGTACCAGTGCTTCGTACTCAGCAGTATTGTTAGTACACTCAAACTCTAATCTACATGAAAGGAAATGTTTATTCTTCTGTGGGTCAATCAGGACATAGCCAGCCCCTGACCCTTCTAATGTCTTAGAGCCATCAAAAAATAAAGTCCAAAAATCATTAACTATTGAAAATGAATCTATTCCTACTGCTAAGTCTACTATTTTACAGTCAATCTCATCAGCCTATGAGAATCGAAGGAGATCAGGCTGGGTATCAGATGTGTTGATGGATTCTTCTGCTTGGTAATTACCTGGTTCCAACTCAATAAAATAGTTTCCCAAGACAAAATCCACAGGTTCATTCTTCTCTTCAAGTCGGGTAACATTGTATTTCATGTGAGGCTCCCTCAAAATATTAATCTGGTTCGGACTTCCTTTGTATGACAACCACAGATGTGACCAATCAGAAGTGAAATATCCATTAAGTTTGGTCGACCAATCTCTACTTAGGATAAGGTCGTACGCATCTGGTATATCAGCCACCACAATATTAATGACCTGGCATACTTTATCATTTGAAGCCAAATGGATGAGGACATCTTCCATCTCACCAATTACCTTCACATTTGTCCTGTCCAACTGAACTACTCTCCACAGGGATGGCTTAGGCTGCCCATTGATTCTTTTACAGACAGATATCGGCATGACATTAACAGTTTCCCCTGAATCTACCAAGCAATTATGTACATTGTAGTTAAATATTTCAAAAGTAAGGAGAAAAGGTGGATGCTTGTGCTTGGATTTACCCCCACTGCTATTTTCTCCAATCTCTTCTTCTTCTTTTGGTTGATTGTTAGTGGGCGTCTTCTCATCTGATGTTTCAAGGGGTCTCAACAGCCTTTCTTTTTGCTGCGGCACTTTGCACATCTCGAATATTGGAACATTCGCCTTTATCTTTTTTAAATCTTCCACAATGTCATAATCCATCTGCTTTTCAATGGGATGGGGTTTTCCAGCATTTTCTTCATTGGGCTTGGCCCGCGTGTCAATTTGCCTAGGATCTTGGCTTGTGACAGTGAACTCTGGAATTTTATTAGCCCAACACTTGTCTTGAAATCTCTTCTTAACATTTCTCTACAGCCTCTTAACATTTGGGAGTATAAGACTGTCTTCCTTAACCGTCCCTTAGCTCCTCGTGGCTACGTTGGTTTCCATAACGTCTTTACACCCCTGAGTCTTTTCTTCTTTAGCATCAAATAGTGAGACAGAATTCCATAAAGCCATGGTTTCCTCTTCCTGTTCTTTAGTAGACGTAGAGGTAGAATTTTCCTTTCCTTCTTCATTTCCCTCTTCTGTCAATCTAGAGTCTAACAGTTGATTCATGACCAACGTCATCGAATTTATCCACTGCAGACAATTCTTCTCAGAGTGTGGTTGTTGGTGGAATGTGCAAAAATTATCCAAGCCTACCTCTATTAAATTCATAGATGTAGTATTGGGCGGAAGAGGTTGAGACTGGTGGTTATCCTCTCTTTTCTTATAATATGGCTTATAAAACTTTTGTGCTTCCTTTTATTTTGTCCATAACTATGATTTTATTGGAAAGCTTCTGCATCATTTTGGCCATATTTTTCAAATCTGGATACTTTTCTTCCTTAGGCTTAGTAAACAATAAGGCTTTCCTTCTGGTACCTTTCTCTCCAGATTGTTTTGGATAGTCTTCAATGCTCTCTCTTTTAGCTTCCACCACTTTTTCTTCTTCATAGGTTTCTGTCAAAGTAGGCTTGGCCCTTCCTTTGGAAAACATGGCCAAATCAGGGCCTAAAGCTGAAGTATAGTATTCAATAAGAACTTTTTCTGAGGGCTTATATATTTCGGAGAAGTTCTTGAGATATGCTGCAAACCTTTGAGTGAAACTATGCACTTTTTCTTTTCTTTCTTTCTTCAACACACACAGCCCTTTCATGAGAGCTGCATGAGTTTTCTGAGTTGCGTACTTACTTCTGAAAATTATTTCGAAGGTATCCCAATCAGGGATAGAGTTAACAGGCAACCCAAAGTACCATGATGCTGCAGCTCCTTTAAGGGTATGCAGGAACAGTCTGTAGACTACATCTTCATGCTCCCCAGCCGTCAATCATTCTACTGCCAAGTAAAAACTCTGCAAATGATCATCTACTAGTATCTTCTCATTGGGGTCAAATTTAGGCAGCAACTTTTCAAAGGATTGAGGAAAATCATGTAACGGAGGGGTCAGGTTTAAGGGTGATCTGGCTGTCCATGCAGGTGGCAAATTTGGCGGGTTAGGTGGTTGGTTTGCGTTTACGCCAGCCATGAGTCTGGGTGGAGAGTGAGGAGGTGAACCAACTGGAGTGTGAGCAGGAGAACTGTGAGGGGTTTCTGGGCCTTCTTGATTCAAAGGTAGCACAACTTCCTGTAAGGCTGTTTCTACCAGCTCTTCCCAGTCTCCAACCATCACTGAGCCTTCCGCTTCAGGACGATCCTTCTTTTTATACTCTCTTCTGGGAAGTTCAGGGATGATTGGAAATCCTCCAATCTTCTTTACATATGCCCTGGTGTGTCTTCTCAAATCATTAACAATTTCGTTGTCAATAGAATATAGATGTTCTCTTTCTTCCGGAATTGGATTATGGAACCCACTGCTTTCAGAACTATGACCGATGGAATATTCTTGGGAAAATGGGTTTCCTCGGCCAGCCATACACTGGCAGCCCTCCTTCTAGTGCCAAAACTGTTGAGGCCCCGAAATTCGCAGGCAACAACAGTAAAGGATTCTCCCCAATCAACATTCCCAACTAGCCTGTTGACTGTTTGGTATAGGGAATCCGTCTAGTTTACGGTCTGACTACCGTAGGTCAAAGTAACAAAACAAAGGATTTACCGGTTGCGGCCCGGTCCACCGTGAATTTTGTATTTTTTGACTTAATGTATGATATGCAAGTGCCGAACTAATAATGCAGGGTGCTAAAGATGCAAGAAACAGTCACAATGTGATGCACAGGTTCTCACCTCTCGTCTTAAGGTTCACAAGAACCCAAAACGCATACAACATAACACAAAATAAACTAACTACCTAAACTATCCCTAGGGAGCAGAGTTATCATTCATTGGTGAGTAATACATTTTGTACGTGCATTATGAAGAGTTACAGATAGCTGATACTTCATTCAAGACACATGAACAATTACAGATATTTAAACAACCAGGTAGCCGATTATTTTATGAACAACATTTATTACTCACAGTGGAAGACATCCCAAAAAATACTGAAGAACACTCAACAAGAACATAGGTTCAGGAAGTTAAATACTCTCACAGTAAATGAAACACAGCTGAAAACGAAATAGTTCCTCTTCAACATTATTCATTTAGTCGCATTGATACATTCCACATTTCGCTCTCTCCAGCAGGAAAAAGTTGCACTTTCTGACTGTAAAACGAAGTAGTTCCTCTTACAAGAAAAAGAGTTTACAAATTTTCTCAGGGAAAAATCCCCTGTAACTTCTCCCTTTACAGTATTTAAACAAAACAATCAATCGTTTGGGTTTCCCCCAATGCGTGACCTTTCGGTCTCCCCAGCGTTTCGTATTTTTCTGAGTCATCTGTATGCACTCATGATTATTTTTAGTAACGGGCCAGCAGTTAGGTTCATGCCTTTAGCGTTATTGACTTTGTCTTCCGCTTCGAGGGCCCTTTCAGTGATCTGGTCGGTGTCATTTCAATTTCTTCTAAACTTTCCTTCTATGTCTTCATGCATCAGCTCCTTACGCACACTTGCAAGTAACCCACGTGTATTATCCATTTGGTACTGTGCTATGAAGCAGAGCGGCGGATTATACAAACTGAGACGACTTCTCCACAAAACAAATGGCCTGGTGCACCACGGAGGAAGTTGGAAGGATACTGACATCGGAATTCAAAGGCTTGGCTTAGCTGCAATGGTGGAAGGAAAATAAGACTAAGAGGCGTGGTTCAAAGCTGTGGCGGGAAAACTCCATCGGAGATCGGGTGACTTTGACGTCAGACGCCAAATGGACTTCCCAGCCATAACGAAGGACAGACAAGCGCTAAAAGATACGAAACGCGGGCGGGAGAGGGCTTAATCGGACGCCGAAAGACATTCAAATTGAAAGCTCAATAGCTTTCCCAGCCACAACGGCGGAAGGGAAAAAGCTACGGGAAAGCGATTGAAGATAAGTGCGAATCGGACGTCGGAGCGATTTGGACCTCGGACGCTAAACCACTTTGGGAGCTGCAACGGCGGAGGGAAAAAGAACAAAAACAACCGATTTGATAGAAAAATCAAGTGTTTGAAAGCCTTTAAAAATCAACAACATTCAAAGACCATTTCATTTTCAAAATGACGGCTTATCAAAAACAATTGGCAAAACTAAACCCAACTATGCGACCCGCTGCAAGAAATCAAGGATGAACAAATTCTAGGAACGGACTGTATGTAAATTGCTCAAAACATCCAGACTTAAAGCATGACCGAAGAAACATCAAGGATGAAACAACCTAAAGTGATATTCAGTTATGAGGAGGGACCCAAAATTTAAGAGGTTTGGGGAGAAAAGTTGCAGCAGCAACACATATATAAATAAAAACAACAAGATATTGTTAACAAATATATTCCTTGAATTATTCTTCTCTACCCTTCTAGATGAATGGAATGAATCAAAATTTCAACAATCAATAATAATTGATACTGTGACAAGGGGAAACCTGATCACAAACCCCTGGAAACCTTCAAAAAATTGGATCTTGAACCATTTATCAAAACGACAAAAGAAGAAGAACTAACACAACTCATGATCCATTTGATGACATCCAAAATGAATCCCACATGAAAAAGAAACCAAATATAGGTCTAAGAGAATCTATAATATGATTTTAATAAGTATAAATTGACCACAACGACCAACAATCAATGACACATTACATAATGAATTCCCTCATACACCAAGTCAATAGATTCGTAGATTAGCCGCCCTTGTAAAAAGTCGAATTGGTCTAAGGAGATCATTTTTTGAAAGAATAGGATTTAGTTGTATTACAATAACATTTTAACTAACTTTATCAACACCATTAAATAACAATATATGCTTGAATTAATCAAAGGTGGAAAGGAAATCCACTTTGGGGATCAATGCCAAGAAAGTTGTGTTTAGTTTTGTCAACAACTTCCCATTTTTCCACACTTCCTCCACCCCTTTTAGTAGGTCATCACCAACTAGGTCAAGTAAATCGACATAAAAACTCACCAACCAGCCATCTAGCCTAGGTAATTTGTCATTTTGAAAGGATGCAAGGGAACCTCAAAGCTATTATTTATTGATAAAATTTAAAATAAGTTCATTTTCCTCCTCTTCCACAAGTATGGGAAAGAGAGATGTCTCACTCAAAACCTCCCTTGTGTTAACATGATTTGGTTCACTAAACATTGATTTGGTGTGTTTGACCCCCAAACTAGAAAGGGATAAAATACCTTGATTTGGTTGCCCTCCTTGTTCTTTAAATACCATATAGTATTATATATTCTCCCATTCTTAGGGAAACTTTGAAAAAACTTGGTATTGTGGTTTCCAGAAGAAAACCAAAGGGAATAACTCTTTAGGTGATGATTATATCTCTTTTTCCTACAATAATTTGTCTTTTCTCTCCTCCACATCAACTAAAAACTTCTTATACTATGCATTAGTGGTCCCTTCCATGTGGGAAGTGAAAAGTGAATCTAATTGAGCTTTAATTGACAAAAAAAAACATCCCTCCAATGATGCCTCTCTCCACCCCACAAGACCATATTTTGTTTAATATTGCGTAGGTAATTTGCAAACTGAACCCCTAAACTTGCCCCATCTAGAACCTCAATATGACTCCAATATTTCTTTATAAGCAAGTATAACTCTTCCTTAGACCACCGGAGGTTGTATTTAAATAATGCTCCTATCTTTTGTTCCTTGGTCTAGATTTCCAATAAATAGGGAAATGATCTAAGAATCTTCTATTTCCCACCCAAGATATGCTACACTCCATATACTAAAACAACTTGTCCTGAACAAAAATTCTACTAATTCATTTTGATACCTTCTCCACCTTATACTGACTGTTGCTCCGCATCAACTAGAGGTGATAGGGATCAACATATATCCAACCCATATCTTTGAAAGTATACCTAGAAAAGTGATCAAGTCGGTCTTCTCTGGCACTTGTACCCCAAATCTCATTCCAAAAAAGGGTAATATTGAGGTACCCTCCAACTATAATATTTTTCACTTTAAAACATTGTAGAGTGAGCATTGATTCACATTAAGATCTCCTTTATTCATAAGAACAATAATATTTAGAACCACAAACATATGTTGTGACCCTTACTAAACAACTCCACACATAAACCTGAAAACACTTTAAAAATTTTAAAAGAGAGAGACTATTATTGAGACCAATTATTACTCTCCCCAAATCACCAACCACATCTAAGGCAACAAAATCCCAACTTAGGATTCTCTTACATAAAATGGGCAATAAGAAATCCCTTTTACCCATTTTTTCTTGTAACGTAAACATCTCATATTTTTCAATATCAATTAGTCATTTGAGAGAGAATATTTTGGTCTTCCCTCCCAAGCCATGGACATTAGCTAAAATCAACTTCATTGAGTCAATTCCTTAGGGTTTTCCCTTATTTTAAGGACCTAGAAGCTTGAATTCTATCGACTTTGACTAATTTCATTCCTAACTATTTCTTGTAAATGTTGGAAAGCATATTTCCTACATACTCTAGAAGACATAAGTTCTTTCACACTATTTAGATCAATACCCCCCTCCACCATAGTCTCATTATCATTGGATCGAGAAAACAACAATTAAGTTACCCCCTTTCCCCAAGTTATAAAGAGAGGAGACATTATATTTTGAATTATAATTGTGCCTTCATGTGTAGTTTGAATCCTTGAAAACACCATTTATCAAATCCTCTTTCTTTGATAACTTCTTCCGCCCCACTTAAGCGTTTAATTTCCTTAAATGAAGAAGAACTAGTAACCTTAATGGGATTCCTTAAATAAATAAATACAACAACATAAATACATTTTTCAAAGCTTTGATTTAGTAGGCATATCAATATCATCGATTACAAACTTGTAGTGTATAAAGAAACTAATGATCAGAACCTGGAAATGACAGATGCAATTTAATGTGAGGAGAAGATTTTTTTTCAGAGACGGTATTGTTGGGAATTCCTTGAAGATGCTACAAAAAAACCAGGATGTGATTCTATTATTTTTCCAATTGATCAATGTGGTCCTTCATGGTCATAATATCATTTGCATTCATCCGATTCACCCGTGATTGGACATACCATTCGTTTATATGTGCTTATTTAGTCTGAGATGACCAATTCTCTAAATTTCCCTTGAAGTCTACGAATTCATGTTGTTGATATTGAATTTCCTATGAGAGTCCAACTATAACTACATTAAATTGTTGAAGAGGGTTGGTCATTGCGACAAAAGTACTAAACTTAAGCTATGAGAATTATAATTAAAAAAATTGCAATGGGAAATGTCACATGGGCTTGATAACCTTTGTGTTTGTTGAACATGGTGAATGGCTCATAAATAGGTTTGGAAATTATCTGGCCTGTGCACATTGAAAATTTTGAAAAAATGTAAAAGAAAATCACATTCAGCAGTGATGATGTAAATGAATTGACAACCTTCATTGACTTAAATTAAAAAGATTTCACGCGAGGAATAATATTTTGAGCATTGATTTTCTAGGACACTTGCATGCATAAACCATAAATGATATGTTAAATCCACATGGAAGATTTCTCACAATGTGCATGTCAAGTTGGTATGGTACACAACAACAAAGAATTTGAAAAATGTGACAAGATATGCACAGTTAGAAGTAGTAATACAAGAAGATTATTGTCATTAATATCACCAATAACTAAGATGTATTCAACACATGATACAAACTCTATCGAATAGAATTTTATGCAACATGGAAGGAACCTGAAATAACTTAGTAAAAAGGGAATGAATAAGAATTGAGAAACATATATCTAGGGGAGACATCCATTTTCCATTGGTGTCAAAGGGGAATAGATACTAGGTGAGAAAGATACTAGGTAGAAGGCTTTGCAGAAGTGCAGAATCAGAGTTTGTACAGGAGTAGAGCAAAGGATCAAATGGCATGAACACAAGGGGAGAAAATTTCCTTATAATCAAGGGGAGCCTCACACTCAGGGAGAGCCTTATACTCAGGGGTAGGGATAATTTTAAGAAGACCCCTAAATTTTATATGCATAATAAATGGGCGAATATCCTTAATATATAGGAAAATTTGAAGGCTATTTTATCAATAATATAATATGTACATATAATTTTTATGCTAATATTTCATTCTATTATAGAATATTGCAAAATCTTGGCAGATATTTCACTAAATTGTAAAATATTATAAAATATTAGTGAATATTTCACTGAATTGTAAAATATTGTAAAAACTTGGAGACTCTTTCATCAAATTATAAAACCTTGTAACGTCTTCGTGAATATTTTGGTAGGAAGACTTAGATTTTAATTCTGCAAATTACTAAGGTAGTGCAATACAAGAGCATATCCCATATCTTGACTCCTATACCCTCAAATGAACAAATGCATGAATGAGGAGAGAACACGGGAAGTTCACTATCGATGCAATACTAATATCACGTACATTCATAATGGGGGTTTGAATACTCCTAAAAAAACTCAAAAATATATTTCCTTGTATTAAAGTGTCAACGAGGGATTTTAATTTGACATAGAAATATACATATTGGGGGTTATTTTATTTGGGAGGTCTAGGGAATAACCTCCAAATTGTGGGATGGATCCATACCTCCAAATCATGGGATCAATTCATACCCCCAAATCGTGGTTTGGATTCATATTAGTCCTAGTTTTTACTAAGGAATAAACTCCAAATAATGGGCTAGATTCATACCTCCAAATCATGGGATTGATTCATATCAATCCTAACTACTGCTAAGGAATAACCTCCAAATAGTGGGATGCATTTATAACTCCAAATAATTGAACTTATAAACTCTTTTTTCAATAAATTTTTATATTGGGATTTGGGAAGGTATTGAGATTCAATCAAACCTTGCACTGTGACAACCAAGACAAGTGAGATCAATCTTTCTTGGCTCACTAGAACCAAGAAAAGTTAGATCAATCTTTCTTCACTAATTATTTCTTTCAACATTTTGTATTCTCACATTTCTAGTTAGGAATAGTTGTTAGCTGATTGAATTATATTTGGCACATTCATAATTATAATTTCAATTCTTATATGCAAGGAATCCATCTTAATATTTTATTGGAACTGACATGAACATAGGTGAAAATTTAAATCCTTATTTACATAACCTATGTGTTATAATTACCATGAAATGGTGTCATATATGTTTCACCATCTATGTATCTTTATAACTATTGAATGCTTGAAACTTATCAATGGAGATTTTTCCCTCTCTTGTAAAGATTAAAAAAACTAGGTATAACCCAAGAAAAGGTAATTAAATGTTGTAATTCAATTGTTTGAAAGAATAAATGTAGAGGAAGTGGAGGCAATTCATTGCATCTTGTGAATGACCCAAATCCAAGATATGCACATGATCATATGGTGTTATTGGAAAGTAAGAGGAATTTTTCTATGTTTATTTGGGTTTAAACATCAACAATGTTTGTTTGGATAGGAAGGTAGGGAAGTCCATCCATGAAAGGGTTTCAATTTTTCACTTTTATGGAGTTTAATTTATTAAGCTTATAGAAAGCATGAGCTCTCTATGGATATATTTGTATTTACATGATATTAAATTGGTAGATTGGTAGGTTGTGGTATGAAACATCTGCAATTCTCATATTTTCTAAGCTTTGCAATGACTATTTGATTATCAGTCTTTTACTTTATTTGTTACATTGATCTCTTGAATGGGTTACATTTTATTCATTTTTCCATCCCCAATACTATTTTGTTGGGTATTCCACTATCCAATGCTACAAATTGATCAATCACCCCTACAATCTTGGTGGGATCATTATTAGCATTATACTATTATTTTATTTAACATCTTGTTTGCTTATACTAAGAAGCGTCAAATCTCTTGTTTGTTACAACTTGAGAATATGATATAAAGTGGGTATTGAAAATGGTTTGATAAAAATGGATACCTACAATGTCTAGTGAAACTAAGTGTTTTATTAATTGGAAAGGTATATTGGGAGGGGGGTTCAACAATACAATTAGGGATATTATTTAATATCGTACGAACGATCGTGCTATGTAACAAGTTCACTGAGTGAAACCCCAATGGGAGAGAAGGGAATTATTTATACATTTCACAAGCAGTATTGGGTCAATCACATTGGAGGTGTTGGTGAAACCCAACTACACTAACTAGATTTAGGTCAAGTGGGGACTCCACTTTTTATCTCTCCCCTTAATATTCCAACGGACATGTGGGGACCCAAATCTTGCAATACTGACAAATAAATGGAATTGAACACTTTACACTGTGGAGTGATTATAGCACCCACAAACCATTATTACAATGTGGAGTATTATCGAGGCCCATAAACTTAATATAGTTTATGAATTCCCTATTATCTTACATTCCAAATCTCTCATTTTTAAGATACCCTTTAAGAAAAAATAACCTGCTTATCTATTTATAGATACGAATGGCACTTTTTCAATTATTTTGTTGACAATCAAAATATGAATTATGTCGTTTGATTTAGAATTTTTAGAGTTAGTTATAAACTTTCAATGGTTATTAGAAATAAGAACATACACTAACAAGAATTTAAATAACATTAATGCATCATCATGCATATCATTAGAACTACTCTGTTAAAGACTATTTTTTTCTCATATAAATTGAGGAGGTGTTTGTATATGTGTCCTTGAAAATTTTGAAAGCATGCAAAATGCGGTAAAATTGTTTTAGCACCCTCTTTGAATACAAAAGACTAGGTATCAAATAGAATAATGTCTACATATCAGGTCAAACATGCCCTTTACATATTATATGCAATCATGATTAAAATGAAATATCACATTCCAACTAAATCATATATTTATCATACATAAATAGGTCAATTTTTGGATGCTGATACCAATTCCACATCAAAACAAATCACCAAAAAACATTTTATTTCTTAATGACCCTTACAAAATACAAAATATCTTAAAATAAGTAACGAACCCAACAAATATAGGCCACAAATAAAATTGACGAAATTGGCAATACATGTAACACCCCGGTTTTAACCCCATGGTATTGAATTGCACATGATGTAAATAGTTTTATTTTGATCATGGTGTGGAGCTCAAGGAAAAGTCCCCACCATGGATTTAGTGTCTTATGTATCAGCGATTAAAATCGATGCCGATGGTTTATGTGCTAGCCAGGCACAATATGTTTTGAGACATCATGTAAAATGCAAATTAATAAAAATACCACAACTAGCTATGCACCACAATGTTAAAGAGATGGGGGCGCATGATTTCACAAGGAATAGGGAGGGAAAATATTCAAACCTTTGAGCCAATGGGGAAAATCCAAATGTCTAAGGTTTAACCCATAAAGCTTTCAACTACCCATTTTTTCTTTTTTTCCCAGTCATCTAGAAGTTGGTTGGGGAAAGTTAATGCATGGGGATGGGAAGAGTATGGGAGTCAAATTCAAATTTGGGAAGCCACCCATTTTTGGAAAATGTGTTTTTGAATTCTTGGGCAAGTAAATGCTTGGAAATGTATGCCCAATCCAGTGTTCACCCATCTGTTTTTCTCTCTCACACGTTTTGGAGCTCTCGTGCGTTCTCCTTCACATCTAGGTTATTTTCTCTATTTTTCCATGGTTGGAAATTTGTTTTGTTTTTCTGAGTGAATGTGTAGCAAGGATTCACGATTTGAGGGTTTTTAGAAGCATTTTTTCTTCCTCATGCGGATGGATCTTTCTATGCATTTACCTCCAAGTTTTTCCATCATTTCTTCATTTTCCCATACCTAGGAATTCATTTCTGGTATTGCTAAGTGAATGGGAAAAGGAGACCCATGATTTGGGTGTGTACGAAGGCCAATTTAGTCTCTACAATGCCCAGAAACGCTTGGTGAAATTGTATTTCTCCCAGAGGGTATTTTCCCCCATTTTACCAGTTCATTTTGGTTGCAAACCCATCCGTTTTGGTTTTTGCTCAGTGGATGGTAAGGTAGATCCATGAATTGGGTTTGAATAGAGGATGTTTTTGTCTCTATGAAGCTATTAAATGTTTCCTGAAACGTTTTGATCACTTGGATTGTTTTTCCCCATTTTCCATTTTCGATTTTGGTTCCTAGGACATTGTTGTCCATACCCATAACTTGTATTTTGTTCTAAAGTGCATCTTTGTGTTTGCTTGGCTAAGTAAGTCCAAGGAACCTATTTGTTAGTGCGCTGAATATGTTTGGATGTGGTTATTGGCTTGACTATGGGTGTATGGTATTGTTGTGTGTGAGTTTTTGTTCCCTAGTTCCTTGTGGAAATCATGCCCATCTCGGGGGTGGCAATGGTGCTGAGAGATTGAGGAGCACACTAGCCTATGGTTGGGTGGAACATTGCAGTGACATAGCTAATTGCAGGGAAGCTTCTTCTCAAGATAATTATTTTCTTGTATTTAACTCTGCAACTGTATTTGCTTTGTAAATGATCATGAACATGTTGAATGCTCGAACATGATGAATGCTGCTTGTTTTATGAGTTATGAACATCATGAATGTGTTGAGTAAATGGTGTTTCTTCCACTGTGTATTTACATCTATTATTCATATGTGTATGTATTTTATGTTCAATGCATTTTTAAATTGTTATGTTCATGGGGCTAGATTTCCCAGACTGATGAATAGAAGCAGTGTTGGTCGCATCCTCTCCATCGGTAGGATGAGGGGAGTGGACGTGACAATACAAATAAAAAAATATAATAGTCAAAAACTTCTTAATACAAATAAAAGAATTGACCAGAATTCTTTCGACAACTCTACAAGAAGATATCCAAAATAATGACCATTCCATTGTAGCCCCGCCATTATAACCAGTGTGCATTCGTTTATATTACAAACAACCCAAAGATCAACAATAACAAACATAAAATATGAACATATACACTCTCGTTAACGCCTTAGATCCAATAATAATTACATCAAAAGATCCTAATAAAAGCACATTTTAAACAATTGGGTCAAATTCAGTTTGAATATATAAAAACCATGTGGCATCTCTCTGTTAAGAGTAGCATCCACTAACAACATATAAATATCAGTCCATAGTTTAAACATGACAAGGCATAAAACAAATCATATCTTTTTAGCTCTATAACACTTTCATGGAACCACGCCACTAGTGAGGACAGCTCTTTGGCGGCCAAGGGAATGGAGCTCTGCTCCCTCCTCCCTCTTCCCTTCTCCCCTTCATTCCACAATATCTTTTGGAGGCATATGCTGTGTAACATGGAGGACAATGGTTAAAAAAGGAAGTGGAGGAACAATAATTGAGAATACTTATTATTAAAAAAATTACATAATAATCTAATTTAAAATAGACAAAATCATAAATGAACCAATAGATATAATAGAATAACAATAAAGGTGCATGAAAGTTCATTGTAAACCTTCAAACTAGGAATTAATAGCATACAGATACTACATTGTTATTTGTTACAAGGGTGTTATTAAATATTTAAAAAAGGTGAAACCATACTGTTTTTAATGAAATATTCACTAGTATCTTTTTAAGAGGTGAAGCTTGTATAAGGTTTGACTAAGACTCCCCATGACATTCTGCTTTTAATGTAAATTTTATTTTCGTGAAGATTGCAAAAGGTTAAAATTTAACTTTGTATGGATTCCTACGATGTTGATGAAAGATTTATTATATTACAAGAGTAATAATCTGATTATATGATTTGATGCAGTAGGAGAGCGATACAGAGAGATTTTATAGTCGTTACAAGATAGACATTTTACAAGGGAGACAGGAAGATCGAAGGAGGGAAATGTTCATTCATTTCATATTTTTATTTGATGTTGAGATTTATATACTGATGTTTCAGATAGACCATTATAACTGTTACAGCCAACGAAATTGAAATAAATGGACAATAGGAAATGATATAGGTGTTAAAGGCAATTCTAGAATTAATTGAGTTTGTGGCAATTCAAGCGAATATCGCCCTCGTTGTCCTCTTTGACGTCGACCAATCCCATCCTATTTGCTTGAACATTTGAATAGGTTCTCAACAACGTTGTATTATTATTGGTTGTTTGTGGGGCCTCCGACCTTCCCATGTATCCTATTAATTCAATTTAACATATTTTTTTTATTCACTATCATTATCATTTATGATCCGAGTTGATCCATAATCTCTTAGATGTATATTGTTTGGCTTTGGTGTTTTTATTCATCATCTATAATAATACCATATTCTAATAAATAAAAATACAAATACAAATAATGAGGGCTTGAAAAGATAAAAAAAAATTATATTATTTGATCTTAAAATTAGATATTCTTAAAAATAAAAATATTTAAACTTGGATATTTTTAAAAATAAAAATATGAGGTTGGTTTTAATAAAAATATTTCAATTATATTTATTTGATTTTAAATTCAGAGGTTTTTATTAAAAAAATTACAAATGATATACACTTGAATTAAAAACTTTAAATCATATTGATTTGATTTTAAACCTAGATATAATAAGTACTTCGATGGATCAAATAGATTGAGGTGTAATTTTTTAAGAATGTATCAAATAGCTTTATGTGTAATTTATTAAGAACTCAGCTGAATCAAATAACCAGAGGTCCAATTTTTTTTAAGAAGGATCAAATAACCTAAGGTGCAATTGTTTTCTTATTGTGTAAAAAATGCATTGAATAAGTTGAATTGGTTATTTGTATTCATTTATATTGACCAATTCAATTTAATGTAATATCGAAGCAACGTTTCTAATGTAATTTTATTCATTTTAATGAAGCACTTGTGCGGAAAATGTTAAAAGAGCTTCAACCCCTATTTAGGAGGGATACTTGTAAAGAATCACTTTGGAAATATTGAAGACATAGAAGATCTAATGGAAGAGGACATTGATGTCCATGAAGAAATCCAAGTTAAGAAAATTCCAATTTCGATGAAGAATTTGGCATGCATGATATTGTTGGTTAGTTTCATGTCTTGTAGAAAATGTTAACTTTAACAACTTTTTAATAAGAAATATTGGTAATGTTTTGCCTTTCACACTTTATTTTAGAAATTAAATTTCTATATATAATGTTTTTAATAGATTGACCTATTTACTCGACCATTTGCACCGATCGAACGATCGACAACGTCGGATGTGACCGCTCACGCGAGCCAGGTCATCCGATCGGTGCAAATGGTCGGTTAAGTAGTTTACTCCGTTTTTAATATATTATTTACATATATATGGTATAGTTTTTCTTTAATTTATGTGAATGGTCGCTTTTTGGATAATAATATAAAATAGTATCATTTTTATACAAAAAATCACTGAAAATCCATTAAATATGGCTTTAAATGTATTTATTTTCTCAAAATTTTACAATTTTGTCAATAAAAGTGTCTTGTTTTGTCCATAAAAAAGTCTTATTTTAAATAAAAAAATTGCAAAATGTATATGTTTTTCATTATAACTTGCTTCTGAATGTATGATATTTTGTTAAATTTCTAAAAAAACACTTGAAAATAGAAATTAAAAATATTTTACGACAAAGATTATTCAAATGCTCAAAAAAATTGCCTCAAAATGAAAATGTGTGATATTGGTATCAACCCTTTTTGAAACGAAGGAAATAATAGCTACTAAAATTAGAAGAGAGAAAAATGAGAACTGTGTCGAGTTCTCGTTTCATAGTATAAGTGGTTTTCTGTGGGTGTTTGGGGCATCATGCCTAGGGACTGGGACTTAATTCATAGTCGCGTATTTGGCCATGCAAGGGGGCATAACATTGCTTAAAACCAGTGCCATTTTGTTTCTACTTTTGTTTGTATTCTCCTTTCTGGGGCAGGCCATGAGTAGAACAGCCTAAAATCCCATTGCCTTTGTTGCTTCTTTTTCTTTGGCCATTGTCAAGTATTTTGACATGTTTTTTTAATTGAATTTTATGGTTCTCAAGGGATCTATGTAGGGTTGAAATTGTATTTGTGGTTAGTTAGGATACTGTTGTGACATGAATTTTTCTCTTTTAGTAATGGGGAATACATTGAATATGGACTTATAGAGGTGCAAAATGGATATGTGAAGCATTAGAGAAGGTATGAAATGCTTAACTCTGCTTTTATGGCTTCCACATAGAAGGTGTATATGATGCTATTTTAGATTTGATGATACTGTGAGTTATTTGATGGACTCTTTTTAAATTCAGTATGCAGGGATGTCTTGGGGTGAATTAAGATACATAAAGAAAGATGTTAGTTTCTTGGTAATATTCTCCCACACTTGTGATTCATTAATAGCATACCTATATGCATTTATATTTCTCTCTTAAACTGATCTTTAGTCAGGTGTGTTCATAAATGAGGTGTTGGTGGGCCCTTGTAATAAAATTGAGAGCTAAATGAGGGTCGAGGTGTTGGTAAGGCATCATATTAACATTGATTCTGTTTGTTGTGGTGATGAAAAATTTCATTTTTGTTTTCCAATAATATTTCTAGAGTGTGGTGAATTTATATGTACTACGATAGAGTGAGGTACCAAACTACCACCAAAAGAGGGCTTCTTATGTGATGGTTTATTAAGATTTATCTCCTATCTAGTATTTTTTTGTATATTTTCCTATTACTATATGTGTTTTATACTTTATAAAAAAATTCACCAAAACTTCACCAAAATTATTATTTAGTAAATTATTCACCAATACTTTACAAGGTTTAATAACTTCGTCAAAGATTCACCAATATTCTACAAGGTTTTATAATTTAGTAAAATGTTTGCCGAGATTTTACAAAATTACATAATTCAATGAGAGATTTGCCAAAAAATTATATATACATAATATAACATTCATAAAATAGCCTTCATATTTTCCTATATATAATGGGGTTTCACCCATTTATTGTACATAGAAATTTAGGGGGGGTTCTTAAAATGTTCCCTGCTAAGGAAGGTCTATTGTCTTGAAAAATGGTTAAGTTAGATAAGGGTTTTCAAGTTCAAAGAGTGTATCTAAGTCCCGCATTGAGCTCAAGGGTCCATGGAGGTGATTGTGGATGTTACATGCTATCAAGGCACCTAGAATATCCAATGTTTCTTTTTAAACCTTACCTTGAACTGCTATAAATACTTCTAGCTTCACAAGCAATGTAAGTCGCACTTGAATTTATTCTAGCTCACCCGACACTTCCTTTAAAGGACAAAAAATCGAAATACTATCATGGTCACAAGGAAAAAACACAACATTCTTACTTGTGTACATAGGAGATTGATGTTTCACCTAGGTTGAGAACTTGGATTCCTTCCTTCCAAATGATTCCACCTGCAATGCCCAAGTTTCATCTTAGTGTGTCACTATCTGTAATTTTTTATCCCATGCACTAGTCTTCTCTAATTGCATTGCATGCTTCTTGCACATATCATGAATATCATGATCACAATGTGGCCATTCCATGGATGTGGTTTTCCTCTTGTTCTCCCATGACTCTTCCCATTTTCCGTCCATGTCACATCCCATAAATGGTTCAACATTTTTTTGGCACATCTGAAAATTTTTCCTAATCCTTAAGACTTAGCTCACTTACTAGCTCAATATTTCTTGTGTACATGTGCATAACTTGTCAATGAAGTCTTATACTTTTTTCCAAGTCATGGCGAAGAGTGCCTAATTTCCCAAGTGTGTGTTGAAGAACTATCAATAGAATATCGATGAATTGGAAAGGATTGCTAATGAAATACCTTGGCTTCCCATTACACCTAGGAACAAGTCTACAATCACAAATCCATGTCACCTTTCACACTTCCTACCAAGTTTCCTTAAGTAATATGCTAGGCCTCTAAGTTCACCTAAGCATGACAGTGAATGTGCAAAATTGATCTACAACACACTTCCATGGAATGAATAGTGTCTCAAACTTCTCTAATATGACTTATCATGGTGAAGAGAAATGTAGCTGACCGCTTTTAATATTTGATACTCCTAGTCATAAGAGTGCAGTTTTTCTAGACTTATTCTTTTTGAACTTAGAAATTTTCCCAACTTTACATCAACACTTGAAGTTGCATGGTACTTCCTTGCATTGGCCACAAGGGTTATACCAGCGTATGACTACTACAAGACTATGCCTCTTTGGCCAATATATTCCTATAGATTTTACTTAGACTACAAACCATCAAATGCAACTACATCATACTCAACCAAGTTCAGTTAAGGTTTAGACATGATTCTAACCGCAACCTCTAAAACACTCTATCAATATAGATTCTTAACACTATTCAAGACAACCAATTACACACTTAGCCAATGTCAACAACTAACCAAAAGTAAGAATTATGTGAAATAGAACAACATTCATTTCAATAAACAAGCCACAAGAGACATGCATATGTATTGCTGATACACAAGGAAGATGCCTTAAACTTTATTTATGAGAATAATGTTTATAATACACAATAAACAAGGGTATCCACTTGGATGCTACTCTTTTATAGTCAATAGAATGATTCTAAGAAAAATAAGCATGCCACTAGTCAATGCCCCACAACCTTGAAAATGTCACAGGGATACCCCCTATAGGTCCTATTCACCACATCATTTTTCTCCCAGCTAGTCCAAACTATCCCTATTTTGTTATCCCCATGATTAGCACAATTTAAAATCTCACTTAGGATTTGCATGAGTCACTTCACAAATCTTGAATGAATTCCATGGTCACTTTAATGCCTCCAATATCAATATGAGTCTTGTCGAAATCTAGCAATCCCCACCAAGTTTAAGTGGACCCAAGTGTTCCCACATGAATTGTCTACCTGTGCCTATCTCAAGTGGTATCATGCACACTATTCACACAATCACGATTGCAAGTTTGTCCAACATCCACGTTTCACAAGTGCACCCATGGGATCCATGAATATCACAACCCTATATCATTTTATGCAATCATTGCAAGTGCCTTCGACAAGTGCACCCATCACATCACATTCATCCAAAGCCTCTCCAACAAGTGCATGCATTACATTACGTTCATTGCAAGGTTTCTCAGTAGGTGTGCCCGTCACATTTGCACCTATTGTAAGTGCCTCCAAGAAGTTGTGCCCAAGTGCACTTAGTGAGTGCTTCCAACAAGGTTCCTCCCAATGCATCTAATAGATGTGCATCTAAAAACGTTTTCCCAAGTCACTTATAAGTTGATATGTTATGCTTTCCCCTTCATCTATCATGTTGCACATGCCTTTGTATGAGTTTTCCCAAAACAACCTTCATTACCTTGCCAAGTTCCTTTCAAGCTTCTCTTGGTTTGTCCAACTAGTGCAACTTGTAACTATTTGTGGTGCAATTTACTTTCAGGCAAGTGCATCCGTTACATAGAAATTTTAAGGGTGAAATTTAACCCATGGACTAATGTTCAAGTATTTTTTCCAAAAAAATGTTGTCATTTTTCATTTTTTTCTAATATGATTCATCCAAATTCCATGGGATTATTATATTTTACTTAAAAAATTGCCCAGATTTTCCAAAAACTATATAAAACCCTTAGAAATTTGAATATTTATTTAAAATATCATCGAAAATTTTATGGTTGGAAAATTCATAATTAGTAAGATTCACCCAAGTTTCTATACTTTAAAAAAACTATGGATGATGAAAATTTTCCTTGATCTGTCTTAGTTGTGGTGTGCCTTACATATAGACCAAAACATCCAAAACAGACTCATCTAACCCAACCTCATGTGGTATATATTCATGCCAACAAACAACCATGAAAGTGAATGTGAACGGAAATCACTCGAATCCTCTCAAGGATAAGGCCTCATCATTCTTTGTCTTGAATAACCCCTTCAGCTCCCAACGAGTGGAGTGGATGGATATGATGGAAATACATGAAATGCAATGGTATCAAGTCTTAGTTTTTCCAGTGATGCTACATGCTTGCACAATTCAAATCGAGTAATATCCACTCAACCACCAAGTGTAACACCTCGGTTTTGACCCTGTTGCATTAAATGTATGTGATGTATATATTGTAATGAATCGTGGTGTGGAGCTAAAGGAAAAAGGCCCACTATCAATTCAATTGTGTTATGTTTTGGTGAACAGAATCGTTGTCAATGGTCTATTGTGGTACACGACATATTTTAAGTTTTGTCATCATGTAAATATGCATCTTTAATTAAATGAACCCAACCAACTATGTCAATGCAACCAAGATGAAAAGGGCATGATTTTCCTAAGGATAAGGGGGGGGATTATTAAACTTTGAACCTATGGGAAAAGCCATGTGTCAGCTATTAAACCCTTTTGACTTGCTCACTTTCCCTTGTCTTATCCAACTACCACCATTAAAAAGTTCTACTGTTATTTGGGGCAGTTATGGCTGGGGAGTGGAGTGTGGCAGGACTATCAGTCCTTACCCACATGCACACTCCACCAGCAAGTTGACCCTCACATTGGCAAGGAAACCACCACCACCATCACTCCATGTGGACTCTCCACTCTCTCCACTATGCTATTCTCTCCATTTCTGGTTCATCCTCACGCATAGGCGGGAATTGTTCATCCTCACGCAGGGACGGTAGTTCTGTTCATTCTCACGCACAGGATTCTTCCTGGTTTTGACTCATGCAGCGAGCTAGGAGCCATATTCTTTCATCCATGCTTTCCCTTATGAAGGGCCATTCATGTTTTTCAGCTGTGTATGTTTTCCTTACCGATTGTGGCTTGTGTATATGTTATCCTTTTGCTCAGCTGAGAACCTGGCTTTTCTTTCCATCTTCGGATTGTGTAAGTTTCCTCGGTGACTTCATTGTTCAGAATGGGCCATTGTTTTCCCCATGTTTGTTGGCTGTGTTTGCTTTTATGTTTTAGGGGCTGATGTAGGTTGCTTGGGAGTCATTTTGGCCATGATAGGGCCAAGAATGACTCAGGAGTCATTTTCCATGTTTAAGTTGTAACTGCTGATTGATTGCATACGTGTAATGGTTGGTCTTTGGACTGTGTCTGCAGCAGGGATGGGGGCTTGGTTTGCTTGATAAACCTGGTGTTTTTGGAAACCACACAGACAGAGCTAGAGGGTTGGATTTCTTCTCCACAACCCCTGAATAGCACTGGAAGGGAAGTTAGGGCCTGAGGGACTGTGTAGCAGAGAAGGGACTGATTCCTTGTGTTGGGTGTGTGTGGGTGTCTTAGAAGTCAAGCTAGTTTTGGTGTAGGTGTTCCTACCTCTGTAATGGGCTCACCAGCTTAGCATTTAGCCTTTCCCAGCTCCTCGATGGCCTGATAAACCTGACCATGTTGGCTTGGTTGTCTTGTTGATGGCTTGATAAACCCAACTACGTTGGCTTGGCTATGTTTTGTGTATCCTTAGCTATGTGTAAGCCTTCCTATTCCTTATTCCTTGGGGAATCATGCCCAGCTCGGGGGTGGCAATAGTGCTGAGAGATTTAGGAGCATGCTAGCCTATGGTTGGGTGGAACGTTACAGCAACGTAGCTGGTTGCGGGACAAGTTTTTTATGAGATAAGTAATCTTGACCGCTTCATCTCTATATTTATATTTATTTTTTAATGAGTATGATGAACATGTTGAATGCTTGTATGAACGCATGTTTTCTTTCGCTGTATGATAAATAATCATGTATGCATGTTCTAGTTCAAATCATTTTGTTTCAGCATTTAATGTACATACATGTTCATGGGGCGGTTTCCCAGATGGTTAATACCATGGTAGCGTCCTCTTCACTAGTCGAAGGGTTGGGTACATTACACTAGGGATACTCCATCACTAGGGAGAGTCCCTCACTTCCACTACAAACGTTGATAGATACCCCAAATGAGCCAAATAGCTACCCTCCGACCATATAAAATTCCACACCAATTCACATACTTAAATCAATGAGCTAAATATGATCTTTAAAGAGATATGATACACATTGATCCCACATTTAATCCTAATTATCTCCTATCAAACAAAGGTCTTGAGGATTTAACCACCCCTAGGTCCACAAATCCATTGTCAAGGGGTTGGCCACTCATTTCAAAGAAGCAAAACCTTTCTCTAAAAGGACCGAGAGAATATCCTCCAGCAAATGCATCCTTTTTTACCAACCAATTATATCATCCCTTCCCACCTTGAACAAAGAACCAAAATCCACCTTCTAAGATAAACAATGCCCCACCATAGGGAACGCTAAATTAATGGATTTCCATTGATTGACGACTAGATGTATATTATTCCTACCCATTCAAATTCAATCAATGATCAAGTATAAGGTAGTATATTTTGCAACTAGGATTCTTCATAAAAGGATATACCTAGTTTAAAAACACCAAAAATATTTGGCCGCCAAAACCTGATTGAAGGGAAAAATATTCTTTAATCCCCAACCAGGATGATATTTAGGCAAGGTGATAGTTCTCTAGTTAGCAATATGAGAGCCTTGGTATTCTTGACTTCCTCTCCAAATATAATTGAAGAAAAAACATTTGATCTTGTCCAATGTTCCCTTCAAAATATGTGCCACGAGGTGCCAATAGATAGGCATTTCTTCAAGTAGAGTGTTGGTAAGAACCAAATGACCCCCTCTAGATATACAATGATTACACCAATTACCTACTCTCCATTCTATGATGGAAACCAACCAACTCCAATCATCTTTGTCATAATTATTGGGATTGATATTGTAGGACAATTACTTTAGACCCACCTCTAGTTTGTACAGAGGTAATGGGAGGAAACACTCCCAAAAATTCCTCCTTGGGATTAAATCACTTAGACAAAATTCTCCAGACTTCTTGACATTAATTTCCATCCATGTCACTTGGTAAAATAGATCAAAAATTCACCTATATTGTATTCATTTCTCTTCATATATAAATAAAAACAACAAGATATCGTCAACAAATAAGAGGTGAGTAAGTTTCACTTGACCACCAAAATAAATTCCTTTAATATTTCTTCTCTACCCTTCTATATGAATATCACGACGCAAAATTTCAACAATCAATAATAACATATACATGGAGCGACAAGGGGAAACCTTGTCATAAACCACTGGAAGCCTTGAAAAAAATAGATCTCAAACAATTTATCAAAATGACAAAATAAGATGATCTAACAAAACTCATGGTCGATTTGATCTCATCCAAACTAAACTCCACATGAATAAGCAACCAAAGATAGAGCCAAGAGAATCTATCATATGATTTTAATAATTATAACTTGACTACAACGACCAACAATTGATGACACGTTATTGAATGAACTTCGTCATACACTAAGACAATAGCTTCGTAGATTAACTGCCTCTGTAAAAAGTTGAATTGATTTGAGGAGATCATTTTGTGAAAGAATAGCTTTTAGTTGAATTACAATAACATTTTAACTGAATTTGTCAACACTATTACATAACGATATAAGCTTGATTAATCAAAGGTGGAAGGGAAATCCACTTTAGGGATCAACACCAAGAAGTTTGTGTTTAGTTTTGTTGATAACCTCCTAGTTTTCCACACATCCTCCACCACTTTCAGTAGGTCACAACAAACTAATTCAAATAAATCGATAGAAATTTGTCATAGGTATTTTGTCATTTTGAAGGGATGCAAGGGCACCTCAAATATCTTCTTGATTGATAGGATGCAAAATAAGATATTTTTCCTCCTCTTCCACAAGTCTGGGAAAGAGAGATGTCTGGATCAAAAACTTCCTTATGTTAATATGATTCAGTTCACTAAAAATGGATTTGATGTGTTTGACCCCCAAACTGGAAGGGGCTAAAAATACCTAAGTTAGTTTCCCATCCGTGTTCTTAAAATACCATATAGTATTAAATACTCTCCCATGCTTAAGGAAACTATGAAAACACTTGGTTACTGGTTTCCAAAATAAAACCATAATTCCTTTGTATCCATGAAAAAGGTTCTCCAATTGGTGTTTATGCTCTTCAGTATATCCCTCTAGAGTTTCCTCTACTTTTAGTGATTCATCGTCACATGCCCCAATTTTTGCAAAAACAATATTATCTTATTTGATTTTATTTAAGGACAACATGTTAAATTTTATGCTAGGTTGTAAATGATGACTCAACATAGTCAAGGATATTTAATGTAATTCTGAATATTTTAATTATAAATAAATAAAGGTTGAGACAACAGCTTAGGAGAGCTATTAAAAGAGTGTTTACTGGTCAAATTGGTGGAGGAGACTGGGTGGAGAGAAAATAGACATGTGGCAGCATCCTCAAACCACTTCCAACTGTTGTAGGTGACAACCTCCCTACATTTACGGTCATGATTCCCCAAGAAAGTGGAATCAGAGCAGGTGGCTCAATTAATGACAATTGACCCAAAAGACCTAGGCAATATTTATAAAAATTTCCATTGAAGAGAGTTGAGGCTGCTCATTCTACAGAAGTGATCATTCAGGTGATTGTACTTCAGAGAAATTCAATGGAAGGGAATTGTGGAAAGAGTTTGAGGGGATAACTGCTAAGTGATCTAGTGCAGATTTTCAGCTAAAGGATCTTACTGTTGAGTGTAGAGTGTGTTACTGAGTCATTGGACTAGTCTACTGTTTGCATGCTCCACCAGTTCTCAGCCAAGAAGGCCAGGAATAGGCTTGGGGGTCCTGAGGAAATGTTGTTTGAGCGCTCTCCAGGATTTGGTAGGGAGGAATGACCTCCTAATGCTGTTATTGTCTATCCTAATTAGGTTCTACATTTTTCTATTTTACTGTGTTAGATAGATAAATCTGAATCTGATTGTTAGATGAATGTTAAATATTTAGTTATAAATGTTAGAGTTAGCAATATTATAGACTATTGAAGAAATAAATCTGAAATAGTAATGTGTTAAGATGGAAAATAATTCTAATCTGTGTTTTTCCACACCTGGAAGGACCAGGCCGTACTCTAGCACAGATAGATTATTTACAGTAGATGAAGAAAATGTTAAGAGATTGAGTAGAATAGATGTGGTTCTGCATTTCATAATAGCAAAGTAATTGATTTCAGTATGTAGGTATTATTAAAAATAACAATAATCTGCTTATCTATGTTTATTGTTTTACAAGCTTATTTAGGTAAATATACTAGAAAAGAAATAGCAGTAATTCAGTACAGATAGAAGGATTATTATGTTAAGAAAATACCCTAGTAGATAAGATGTTGTGTACATACAATAGATTATTTTCTTTATATTCAAGTTAAAATATGCTAGACGCTAAACTGTGTTATGTTATAAATATATTCCTTTGTGTTTATTTTATAACTATTAGCAAATGCAGTAAAAGAAACACAGTCAAGCTACTTTATTACATTCATTTAAATAAAGAAATAAAATACAAATACTTAGTTTTATTTCCTAATAATATCAACTAAACTAAGTTTAACAAATACCATAAACCAAGTAAAGATACATTAAAGTATTTAAAACATAAAGAACAAACTAAGCTAAGTTACAGAATCTAGGTTTTTACTTTTCAAAGAACTCTGAGTAATTTCAACCTGTCAGCTTGAGTAAATAAAACAAAAGAATATGAAAATATCTAGTATATAAATAAATATCTATCTAAGTACAGAACTATTTTATATTTATCAAATAAGTTATACCTGTAAAAGGTATTCTACAGGGTTGAAACCCTAAACTAAAATTATTATTACAATTAAAAACAGTTAAGCTAAAATCCATTATTTTGGATCGTTACATCAATAAGCAGTTAACCTATTAAAGACTGGTTACAGTCCTTATAACAAATATATAAACAGATATAATTTAAGAAATATTAATATACACTGGTAATAATATTAACTTAAAACAATATTTTTTACCTATTTAAATAAATTAAAAGAATTATTTAAACAAGGGTTTCATTCAGGAAAACCCTAGCTCATATTCCTCAGCCAACAAAAAATATTACGAATTACTCTATGACGGAGTTACAGTTACAGTCTTAAATAAATAACCATATTATATACACAAAATATATTAAATAGTAATAACCTTCATTCACAATCGAATAGGGTAAAAACCCTAAGTTACACATAGTCACAAATAGTATTTACTGTAAACCGAGTACAAGCTCGAAGGAAGCCTTAATAAAAACTAGTGTATTACATAAACAAGCCATAAGGCTGGAAAATTAAACCAAATACAACACCCAGCTCACGGCTAGGACTACCCATCGACGAAGTGAGGGTTGTAAATAGAATAGAACCCAATAATCATTTAAAAAAAAACTGCATAGCTAAAGACGAAGCTGGACAATCTTCCACACTCAGGGTTTCGCATCGACAACCCTGTTACAAGCAGGGCAAGAACCAAAATGATGAATGTAGGGATTACCGAATTAGAGCCATGGCATTCGAAGACAGCCAGCTTTGTCCTCTTCATGATTTGCAAGTGGAGTCTCGATTTCCTGCAAGGAGTATACAATACAGAGTGTTCACTACAAAACTCTTAAAATACTCGAAACCCTACTGTAAAAATAACAATGCTGTAAATATTCTATGTTGAAATAACACTCAATAATTACCTTATATAAGAATGTCGAATAGTCTAGCGGAGAGACTGTCACCAACAGCAAGAGTGCACATGAAATCTCCAAACCCTACAATGATGGCGAAGCACAATCCAACAATAAGTAAATCCTATCTTATCACCACAGTGACAGGCCACGGCAAAGCAAGATGGATCTTCGGACAGGCCGCAAGAAAGTGCAGAACAAAATCAATAACCTCTCGCAGGATAAAAATCCACAAGCAAGGAGTTTGGCAATAATACTGAGCACTGAAGACTACAACAACATCAACTCAAGACTCGGAGCAAATTGGAATAGGAAAGAACTCACGGCCGCCATGAAAGTCTTGTAGAACAACCCAAAGGCCCATGTGAACTATGGAGGAAGAATAGAAAAGGGTTAGGGTTGCGTTGGTTTTATATCTCCAATACACAGACAAGAGATGACAATGTGCCCTCAATAATTCAAACCATGCATGGATTGAGTTCTATAGTTCACCTGCACTCCAACATTTCCAATTATTCAAACAATGATTTGCTATCAAACTTGCATAAGCTATAATGTTTTCATATTTAAATATCCCATCGTTAATCATATGTCAAATTATCGTAATATTGAAATCTCGATATAGGCTTTTGGATAAACCACAATATGTTAATGTTGACCTAGTGAAAGGTGTAATCACTTAATCAATTGGTTAATCCTGAAATCAATCATGTATAGAATCTTTTAACTATAGTAAGCTTATATGTTAGCAAATCAGTGTTAAGTTTGCATGTTTTATAATCCTTTTAAGCCAACAACTCAAGTGGTGATAAATTATAGATTTGAATAACATAGTAAAAGTATCATCATGAATTCTTCTACAAGTTCAACTTTGGTTTAAACTTGATTAGAACCCTTCGAACTATTATAGTTGTATATGCTTGTAAAACAATGTTGGATATGCATGGTTTATAAAAAAAACTTATCACTCTTAAACCAATCAGCTTGGGGTGGTTTTAATTTATGAAATTGGATAGAGTTGAATGGCTTAGCATTAGAATTATCAACATCACTTTTACCAAGTTCGATGTTGATTAAAAACTTTCATAGACACTAGGTGCTTCACAACTTGACAAAGCTAGAAGTTTACCTGATTCTGTATGTTAGAGTAGTTAGTATACAAGATAACCTGTATTTCTTATAAGGTCAAATTTTGATCTACCATAATAGCTAATGTAGACCTGAATTTAATGTAAGAAAGGCGTTATAGTAATAATAAGAATTACAATGGAATAACGTTACTCAAGTCTATAATCATTGAGAACAACATTGATTGACTTAGGTTTAAGTAGTGAAGACAAACATTACTCCATGTGAACGATGCAGTGATTTTACACTATTCAAGGTTATATTATCGAGGATTTTTACAGGCAGTTAGTTTCCCTACTGTTATCTCTAGGGTTGTTCCTAGTGCTTATTTTTCAAAATTTGACTTTGCATTGGTTTTTCCTATCTTAGTTTTCACATTGTTTGGATTTGTTTGATTGTTTATTACTCTTTAGCATTCCTATAGATACCTTAACTCATCAAAATTTCATTCAGCAAATAATAAATTTGTGTATGTGTAAAGATTTATGCCTTACATGGTAAAAGTTACAATCTGATAGCAAAATTCCCAAGCTGGCAGCTTATTGAGAGCTTGCAGCAGATGGTGTTTTAATGATTTTATGGTATGATGGTGGAAAGAGTCATGGTTTGTGATATGAAATATTGGCTAATGTAAACTTTTGATTATAATATCATACGCTGGAGCATGATCCTTCGTTATTATTATGGTTCTAAGGATGTAAACCATAAAACAATGTTTTAATATGGAGGCGTAAAACAGTACAAATGTTGTCATTTCGCACCC
>LPNX011125208.1:137819-198132 GCA_001517045.1 Pseudotsuga menziesii | reverse complement strand
TCCTGATCAACCCATATTTGACTCAGGTACCCACCATCTGTTGATGATGTCCTCCGATGAGGTCAACCTCCAGACTCGGTGGAACCAATATGGCTCCACCTCAGAAGCCCCTCCTGCCAATAACCCCGCTAACGCTCATCCCAATGATCAAGCGTTACGTATACCTCCACCTCCACTAGATGGCGCTCCTAAAACAGCCAGTTTCCCACTTCGCCGTATCAACAACAACCCCAATGCATGGGCTACGTCGAACTACAACATTGTCGATGATTTAGCCCAATCCCCCGCAGCCATGTCTGCGTTGGAAGTCTTAAAAAACTTCCCTTCGCAGCGTAAGACTTTACTCTCATCCATTAGAGCTATCGATCCAAATGATTCGCAGTTAATGGCATTCGATTTGGACCAATCCGAACCCCGCCTACCTTCCAATTTATCATTCCAAGTTTTTGTCTCCATTCGGAATTTTGTCGTCCATCGATGCATTATTGATGAAGGTGCCTCTACATGTGTCATGCCCATCTCCATCTGGAAGAAAATGGGATCCCCCCCTCTCCAGCAGTCCTTTACTATGTTGAGAGCCTATGATGGCCGTTCAGCTCAACCACAAGGCCTATTGACCAATGTCCCCCTCCAGCTGGCTGGCAAAACCGTCCTAATCAACATCGAGATTATCAATGCCCAGCTTGATTATAACCTTTTACTTGGCTGCAGCTACATGTATGCCATGCAAGCAGTCGCTTATACCGTTTTTCATATCATGATGTTCCCCCATGAGGGACGCGTAGTTATGGTTGACCAACTTACTTACCACGATCCCAATGCCCCTGCGGCGCCCGAAAATGTTCTTCCCATGGTAGAACAACCTATCTCAGGTGCCACCAACATAGTCATTTCTTCTATAGGGCCCGTACTCCCCATGGTTGAACAACCTATTTCGGATGCCACCACCTCATTCGTGTCTTCAATGGGTCCCGTATTTTACTCAGATGCACCAATGACCTCGACCTTCCCATCTATTCCACCCCCGTCTCCTACCACCGAAGTATCCGATCTATGTACCCTGTTCCACATCACGCGGACTCCTACTAATCAAACGCCTTTGTTGCCTAAACCCCCTTTGGTACCTAGTCACATTGGTGCTACACCCATTCATACCATTCCTTTCCTCTTCCCTCCCTCAGGAGTGGCTAGCGCCCCGGTCATGGCTACCCTCAACCTCCCCGGGTTAACCTTAGGATTACCCGTTTGGTACCTTTCGCCTCCCGTTCGTCCCTCGACACCAGATGTCGTCCTGCAACCAGTGCAACCCATTGTCACTACTAATCAACCACCTCTCGGTGTTACTACCCCGTCATCCTCCGCGAAACCCCCCCCTCTTATTCCCAAACCCACTGGGGGCAGAGGCCCCCAACCTTACACTGTTGTCCCACCCGCTAAGACAGTCAAAAACCCCCCTGTGTTTCGTGGTCCTCCCAAATGCGCACTATGCGATGAGTTGGGCCATGCAACTCACCTATGTCCTCAGTTACCAGCATTAAAAGAGTACATGCAAATGCTCGACGACGACCCCACCATCCCGGTTTTCCTTCTAGATCCAACCCCTACTCCTCGCGACAAATCCCTGCGCACTAACCACTCCTGTGCCTTATGCGATGTTTACGGGCATTACTCCCATCACTGTCCCGATCTCCCCGAGTATAGGCTAGCTCTCTTTGATATGAACAATCCGGAACTTGAGACGACACCACTCATTATTGAGGAAATCCATTCCCCGGTCTCTTCCCCTTCCGAAGAGGTTAATACCACTCTCTTTGAGATGAACAATCTGGATCTCGAGATGGCACGCCTCACCATTAAGGAAATCCATTTCCCGGTCTCTCCCCCTTCCGGAAAGGTCAATCCCGTTCTTTTTGAGATGAACCATTTAGATCTTGAAAAGACATCACCCACCATTGTGGAGATCCACCCCCCGGACTCTTCCTCTTTTGAAGAAATTAATACCATATATATGATCTCTTCCGTCACTACACCCCTGTCAATCGATTTGATGAGCCAAACATTCCGTACAGATGAGGAAATTCTTGAAGCTCTCACTGCCCCGGATTATCCTTGGGATGACATGCACCATCGTTCCTACTTCCTCCCAGAAGAATCTTCCTCTAACACTGCTACCCAATTAGCAGTCGAGTCCAAAGACTTCCTTCCCCCCAAGGTCGACTGGTTCAAAGACCCTATTCCTGCTCCTGATGCCTTCGAAGAGGGTAACATGACCAACATCTCACCTGTCATCAAAATTGATATCGCTGCCCCCGGAGGCACCCCCGAACTCATCGCTTTAGGAGCATCTTGCACTGAGCAGGAGATCGAGCAATACAAAACACTCTTCAAAGAATTCCATGATGTCTTTGCCTGGTCCTATACCGAAATGCCTGGTCTTGACCCTACCATTATAGAGCACCACATTGACACATGGCCCGACGTACCCCCCGTTCGTCAGAAACAGCGTCCTATTCATCCCTCAAAACTCCCCGCTGTCGAAGCAGAGATTGAGAAGCTTCGTACGGCAGGATTCATTTATCCTATCGCCTATACCACCTGGGTTTCAAACCCTGTTCCTGTCAACAAGAAACAAGGCACCATTAGAGTATGCACTGACTTCCGAGACTTAAACCGTGCCTGTCCCAAAGACAATTTCCCCACACCATTCATTGACCAGCTCATTGATGTGTGTACAGGGCATGAATTCCTCTCGTTAATGGACGATTTTTCCGGATACAATCAAATCCAAATCCGAAAGGAAGACCAGTACAAAACCGCTTTTACTACCCCATGGGGCACCTTTCCCTATCGCGTCATGTCTTTCGGCCTCAAAAATGCTGGTGCCACATTCCAGCGGGCCATGACCTATTGCTTTCATGATTTGGTCCATATCCTACTCATCTACCTTGATGACCTTACAGCTCGTTCCCGAAAACGATCAGACCACCTCAATGACCTTCGACAAGTTTTTCTGCGTTGTCGCAAATATCAAATCCGCTTGAACCCACACAAGTGTGTCTTTTGCGTTCAGGCAGGCCGATTGTTAGGTTTTATCATTTCCCAGAAAGGAATTACTGTTGATCCCCTGAAAGTCCAAGCCATCTTAGACCTTCCTTCTCCTCGGACGCTACGACAACTCCAAAGTCTGCAAGGGCGATCCAATTTTCTTCGACGCTTCGTTCCTGATTACGCCACAACCATTCACGGTTTCTTGCGCCTGCTCCGTACCCACGTACCCTTTGTCTGGGACACGCAAGCAGAAGCTGCATTCGCAGACCTCAAGAAATATCTCACACAAGCCCCCTTGATCTCCCCTCCGGATTTCTCTCAAGACTTCATCCTCTACGTCTCGGCATCTGAACATGTTGTGTCCGGAGTCTTGGTTCAAGAAGACACCTCACGCCAAGAACATGTCATTTACTACGTCAGCCAGACCTTGTCCGGCCCACCCCTATGTTACCCATATGAGGAGAGACTAGCCTTAGCCGTGGTATTTTCCGTCCAAAAATTGAGACACTACATTTTACTTAGTCATACTACAGTTGTCGCCGATTCTAACCCCATGGTATATCTCTTAAACCGGCGTCTCCTACAAGGTCATGTGGCTAAATGGGTCATTATCCTCCAGGAATATGACCTCACATTCCAAACACCTAAGAGCACTAAAGCCCTTGCACTTTCCCAGCTCATCACTGATCTCCCTTCCTTCATCCCGGCCCCACCTATCTCCGAGGAGTTACCCGATAATCACTTGTTCACCATCTCGTCCGAAGACCCGTGGTACGGTGATATCTTGTTATACCTGCGCACGCAAAAGTTCTGACCCACCATCACTCGTAATGGACGCCGTTGTATCCATCATCATGCCTCTCGCTACCTCCTCATCGGAGATGTCCTTTACTGGCGAGGAATCGACACGATTCTTCGTCGTTGCCTTACACACGAAGACGCTGAACAGGTCCTTAATGATTGTCATAGCGGTGCCTGCAGCGGCCATTTCTCAGGAATGGCCACTGCCCAAAAGGTCGTCCACGCCGGATACTACTGGCCTACACTTTTCACTGACTGCATCACTGCGGTCAAGCATTGCCATAACTGCCAACTTTTTGCCCCCAAAGCCCGGACACCACCTGCTCCGCTACACCCAGTCGTCACCATTGGTCCCTTTTGTAAGTGGGCCATCGACTTCATGGAGTGTAGACCCACATCTGCAAACGGCCATAAGCACATCATAGTTTCCGTTGATTACTTCACCAAATGGGTGGAAGCCATGCCCACTTTCAACTGCACCGCTAAGACTGCAGCCCGTTTCTTTTTTAACCATGTCATCACTCGATTCGGGGTCCCTAAACAGTTAGTCTCAGACCATGGATCACACTTTGAAGATTCCGTTTGGCGCGAGTTATCCACCTTCCTCAAATTTCAACACCAGTTTTCCTCGGCTTACTACCCTCAAGGGAATGGTCAAGTCGAAACTGTTAACAAAATCCTCAAAACCATACTCCAACGTACTGTTGATCGGCATAAGTCCAACTGGCACAATATGCTATTCCCTACCTTATGGGCTTACCGTACCTCCACCAAAACCGCCACCGGTTTTACCCCATTTCATTTAGTTCACGGTGTAGATTCTGTCCTCCCCATCGAGTGTCAGATACCTGCCTTACACATCGCCATTGAGCTTCTCCCCGATACCTCCCCCCTTGAGCACCGTCTGTTATCCCTCGAACAAGCCGATGAAGATCATCGTACCACCCTCCAGAACATCGAGGCTGCCAAAATCTGCTCCCAAGCCAGTTATGACAAGCATGTTCACCCTCAAACTTTCCACGAAGGGGACCTCGTCCTCGCCTATGACCAAGCCAACGACAAAAAAGGTAAAGGAAAGTTTGAATCCATGTGGCAAGGCCCTTCCATTGTGTAGACTTGCCTAGGAAAGGGGGCATACGTTTTAGCCAACTCTGAAGGCCAACCTTTATGCAACCCCCGTAATGGGTTGTACCTTAAACGTTTTTACCCATAACTGAAGCCGTGACCTCATTGGTCCGCATTGTATAGTTTGCTCTCCCTTTTTGTTTTTTACCATCTTTACCATAATCTCACATTCATCGTTTTTTGCATGCCCACAGATGGACCATCTTCCACCTCGTTACATTGGCTTCGCTGATGGGGCAAGCCGCTGGTCTCCCAACCTGGCCTCTGCAGCATGGGTCTTATATTCCCCTTCCAACGAACTGATTCACCTTGATGGAACATGTATAGGCCCTGCTACCAATAACCAGGCAGAGTATGATGCCGTGACCGGTCTCCTCACTGCTGCCCTCCAGATGGGCATACGTCACCTTCATGTGTTCTTGGACTCCCAGCTACTTGTCTCCCAGATCAACAACTGCTACCAGGTGCGTGATCCTTGCCTCTTTAGAAAATTCCTACATACAAAACAACTTAGCTGACAGTTTGAATCCATCACATTCACGCATGTCCCCAAAGCTCAAAATAGTGCCGCAGATCAAATGGCCAATAACATCCTAGATTGGCATATCAATCACACCAGATAACATCTCCATCATGCATCATAGCATCTCATCCAAACCATATAAAAAACCAAAAATACTGCATTGCATCAACATTTGCATTCATATACATAAACCATAAAACCACATTTGCATCCATAGGGGCATCCACATGCCTAACATCCTAGCCTACTTGCATCCACTTGCAATACACACATATAATACATCATCAAGCGCATCCACGTGCGTACAAAGGATAAAACATCATCAAAGTGCATCCATGTGCATAAATATAAATATATCAAACCCAAAAAATATATACATGAGCTATACATGTCCTGAGTACCCCTGTACTCAGCTATACCAAAAATGTATGTACAATCCTAAAAAGCCTCATAAGGTACAGGCCGTAGCTACAAAAAATCGGGGAGAGCCCCCTGCTCTCCCTAATGATAGTCATAAATTGGGTCACTGCTAGTATCCACAGCCTCTGAGTCCTCCCCCTGCTCCTCCTCCGGTGGGTCCTCATCCCATCTGGGCACCTGTGCCCGTGCCCTATCCGCCAATAGGGCCACCCGGATCGCAATCCCTCTAAAGTCACGTGGTGCCCCCATACACTCCTGAATCACCTCCTGATCCAGGTCCTGCCATCCCACATCAGTCACTCCCTCGAGCAACCGCTCCAACAACACCCGTACAGACTCCAAAGTCCCCTCGGCATCTGGACGCTGCAACTCCCCTCGCCCAGGTAAAGCGGGAATGGCCACAGTCCCTCTACGTGGCACATGTCCTGGCGGCGGCCTCGGACCCACATCTACAAAAACACCCAAATTGTCAGTCACAACATATCAACCATATATCGTATAGCATAAAACTGGACAATGCAAACAAATCATACATACCATCAGGCCCCCATGCTTGTCCTGGTGGCCGTGGAGCATCTGGATCTCCCGTGAAGTCCATGTCCCTATACGGATAGTCCTCCAGCGTCAGTGGTAGCTGGAGCCACTGCATGTACAGCTCCTGAGTGAAGTAGCGCCCAACATCCCTGCCACCACGGCGGCGCATCATCTCTCCCCACCGAATCATCCTAGGCTCCTTCAAGCCCCCTGCTCTGACCGGCACTCGCGGCAGCAGTGTGGGGACCCACTCCATAAAGAATGCACACAAGAATGACCCATAACAGAATCCCTTGCCAGATTCCTTTGCTGCGGTCAGCTGTCGCTGAATGCAGGTCAGGAACATCTGGCCCCACGCAAAATAGGTCCCAGCCAGTACACGCTCCACGAGCTGCATCTGACCCCCAGACACCTTCTCAGGTGACTGGGACCCCAAAATCCATACCACACAGGCTGCCATCGCCCGCACCGCTGGCTCCCGGAAGTCCCTCACCAAGAGTGCATTCCTATGCACCTCAACATCTGCCCTGCAGAGTCGCTCCCATACATCATTAATATCGAAGTCTGCAGCCACCCGTAGCTGCGTATCAGCCACCCTCCCCAGGCAGGGCAACCCAGTCAAGAAATAAACATTGGTCAGGGTGAGGTCCACCCTCTCTCCCTGCACTCAAAATGCCAGTACATCTGGCTCCCAGAAATCAATCAAACGGTTCAGCAGCAACCTTCCTGACCGCATCATCGGCACCTCAGCAAACTTCAGTAGCCCAAAAAGCCCTAGCAGCGACCGCACCCAGCGATCCTCCTGAACAATAGTCACGATCTCCTCAGGTATCTCTCGCTCCCTCCATAGCGCTCGCGGCATCCTGTCAAACACACAACGAAGTATCGTCAAACTCAGGTCAAAATCATAAACCTTCCCACTCATCCAAACAGGTAAAACAGCGATGCCCGACCGCGACTGTCCAGCCCACAGCCGCGGCCCGACCGCAGCTGTCCAGCCCACAGTCGCAGTCCCCGACCGTGGCTGTCCAGCCCACAGCCGTGGCCCAACCGCGACTGTTAGGCCCACAGCCGCGGTCTTAGACTGCGACTGTCCAGCCCACAGTCGCGGCCTTCGACCGTGGCTGTCGACACTAAACCCGCGGTCGGAGATCACGACTGTCTCAGTCGAAACCCGCTGCCGGAGACCGCGGCTTCGACCTCCTAACCCGCGGTCCACCCACGTGGACCGTAAAAAAAAACCCCTGGGACCCACTACCCAAACCCCCAACCCAAAAATGATGCAGGCACGAGTTTAACGGAATACCTGGCTCTCCCGAATCTGCAATCCACCGGTTAGATCGTTCAGAAACAACAACTCAGCTCTGGTCCACTATACGCACGAACCAAAGTCCAATAGTCAAATGACACATGTCATGTTGGGCCCACTTACTATTTATAGTCCGTTGACCTTTTCTTGTTTTGGCTTTTCTGAACCCATACGGAGTCCATTTTTCGAACCGTTTCCACCATTGGAATCAGCATGACAAGACCATCATAATGGTCCCCTCGTTGCGTTCTTTTTTGCTACATCTTTTTTGCCCATTTTTCAGACAGCACTAGTCGTCTCGGTTTACGTGCCACTTCGGCCGTTCTCCGTTTTTAATACTTTTTATATCACCGGATTCATTTTTCCGAGCTCGTGATAATGATTGAGATCATTTCTCGCTCTCACTTGGTACAATTGCAACATTGCATCCCTACACCTTGCCGCATTGATTTGCGCGCCACATCGGCCGTCATCAGATTATTTCACACTTTTTACATGATCCATCCACTCCTGTCATACTGCAAATGTTTCATTCTTTTTCCTCCATTCATTAACCCCGCAAGGAGGCCCACCAGTGTTCCCCCCCACCCTCAGTCCTGGTCATCATAAATACTCCTTGATTGAACACTTCCTCCTTGCCTGGCCATTTATTCAGAGTCTTCTTATTTGCTTTCAGACTCCTTAAAATTGAAAGCAACCACGAGCATGTACTACCGTGGGCTTGTAAAATCCACACGATAGTATCATTCCATTATTTCAGAGTCTTCTTATTTGCTTTCAGACTCCTTAAAATTGAAAGCAACCACGAGCATGAACTGTCCTGGGATCGTAAAATCCACATGACAGTACCATTTTATATCCACACTTCTCCAAGTTCCCTAACCCATGAAGAAGTCCCCCCGCACCTCTTGGCGCAATGATCGATCATCTCAGCAGCACCCCCAATCAGGTTGCCTTTGTTCAGAGTATTCTGCAATCTCCTACCATTTTACCACAGCTTGAGTCTCTCTCAGCCCATTCACTCTCAGATCCTATACCGCAATGATCCCTTTACCACAAGTCAATCTCATATGATGCCTGATCATCCCCGCCATCATACTCTGAACAAAGGAAGTTTGAGTCCACCCACTCTACTTGCCCAATTATTCCCCCCAGTTTATCACTCCCGCCATCAGTACTATCACAGTTCGATTTATCACCTCGCGCTCCTATCAAGGAAACATCATTGCCTTGATAGTTGCAGGTCTCCCTCTGTCGACGACAGCCCCTCTATTCTAGAGGATAGACCCAGAGGCCCCTGCGCCTTGGACCCATCACCATCTGTGGTGAGTGCCTATGGACCATTTTGGGAGGAGCCATCATTGCCTCCCCGAATAGTTGTTTCTCACATGCTCGACTTCAGCACCTTAATCGCATCGTTGAGAATCGCGCAGGATGTATATCCTTTCCATTATGTGTCGAAGACCCCGGATTTCCCCCGACTCTAGCACATTGGTGAGTCACTTTGGAACGCCCAGTGATATGTTCCCGTGGATTTCCAGGATGCGTTGAAGATTGTATTCGGAAGCCATCCAGTTCCATGCTTCCTTGAGTACCCAGTTCAGTTCCAGATCAGTGTACCATTACACGTATGACCATTGTCACTTTGATCCAGCAGCTCATCAGTTCCTTCAGAACCACATTTCGTAGCACTGCTGTCATTCCATTGCATCAGTTGTTCAGCTCAGACATGGTCAACCCAGCAGTATGTTCCAGCATTGTGTCCCCTCTGGACACTTATGATATACACAGTGGTTTTCTATGTATCCTACAGGTCACCCTTTTTTTGGGCCTCATAGTTATTTTTATGTATCTTGATACGAGCATGGGAATACCTGCCTCGTCCAGATTATCAAATGATTCCTCATCCATTATTGAGGTTATGTACTTTTTAGTCCTTGCAGGTGGTTCGAGATCGTTGTTCCGGGCTTCAGTTGGTTCCTTCTCTTTCTCCACACCCCAGCAACAAAAAGGAATATGACTTATGATGTCCATCGGCCATACGATGAGCTCCTGCCCTCGTACATCAGGGGGCAATCTGTTAACACCCAAAAATGGTTCACTGCCTCATCTGCCCCATTACATGGCCCATTTGTCCATTTTCCTACCATATTTCCATCAAAAACCCATAAAACCATGCAAAAAGCCTCCAAAAGGCTTAAAATGCCTCCAAAAGGCCATAAAACCCTCTTTTCAGCTAAAAATATCCAAAATTCCTCCAAAAAAGCAAAAATATCCAAAAAGAAAGAAAAAATATAAAATAATGAGGAAATGAGGAAAAAACCATAAATAGCTGAAACCCTAACCCTAAAACCGCATGGTTTTCAATTATAAATAAGGGGTGGAAACCCCTTATTCCACATCCACAATCACAAGTATCCTGCCTCTGCCAAAATTGCTCGTGAAACCATAGCTCACCATTGAAGCTACTTTCACCGTGAGAGCCCCGTTTGTCCCATTTCCACCATTGGAGAAAGAGAAGAAGCAGCTTGAAGCTCGGAGCTACCGACTCGGATCACCACAAAGGGCTTCCCCAACCTTCACATTGAAGGTCAGATTAATACAAAATTACTATTCACTGTTTACTGTTTTGTTTAATGAACTTGTTTAGATTTAATTTTCATTATTGTTTAGCATATTTTTACTTCAAGTTATAGCTTTTAATTCATATTTCATTGAACTGCTACTAAGGAATCCATTGTCCTTAGTAGGTACTCATTCGTACAAGCTAGGGCTCAAACCATAGCAACAGGGGGTGGGCGACCTCCCCTCCCCAAGGCGCCACCATACCTGCTCACACTCAACCTTAGCGCGCAGCTCCCAGCAAAACGCATCCTCTATCCGACCCTTAATTTTATTCTTAACCATTATTTTAAATTTTAAATATAAATACTATGGTTGAATACTATGGTTTTTCTGATTCCTCCAGAAATTAAATAATAAGCCAATTGATTATGCCAACAATTCCATAAATTTTTTGAATGGGTTGACAAAAGATGATTTGAAAAATATAAATATCAAGGATAGGATATCAATTATACCCTGGGCCAGAAAGGTAGTAAAGAAGTATCGTCATTTGGAAACAGTCCAGGAAAAAATTGATATCATGACACATCAATTAAATCTCTTTAGAGATATGTTTGATCCATTATTCAAGAAAGGAATCCCATTATTTTGGGAAGAAAAGAGAACTATGCTGAATTAGAAAGAATACCAGGAAAAGTTGATTCAATGCATATTGGATCACACAAATTTCGCTGATATGAACCAATCGTTATCTGGTAAGACGATTTTTGACAAGCTAGTAGACGAGTTCAAAATATTTTTTTCTTTCAAGGAAGAATGTGCATAGTTACAAAATTACTCTTACATGGATGATATATAATTGCACGTTTTAGCAAAGGATATGTCCACTTTGGAACTGCCATCTGTAGACCAATGGAAGATAGTAGAAAAATTCGAGAGGACCAAGTACACGTTGCATGCTTTAAGACATGGAATATCATGGATAATTTGATGTTGAAGAATAGTTATTAGGAATTAGTTTATTTTCTAGAATCTGTTAATAGTTAATAAGTGTCGAATGACACATGTAAAGGTATTTATGCCTATTTTAGCAGTTAATTTTATTTCAGCTCATGGAGCAATTGTATAAGAACCCATGAATTTTATGGAAAAAGGGTTGGAACCCATAAGAGATAAGTTATGTACTTTGAGACTTATCTTTAATAAATCACAGATACAAATGCTAGCCTTTTCTTCAAATATTCATGTGTTGTTTATGATTACAGTATGTCTTTCCTTTTCTCATTGTGAACGTCTTCCTATTTTACCTTTCATTATCTATTCTTTCATATCTTAAATGAGTGTGTAATTGTTCTGAATTCATATGTATATGATCTGAATTTTATATCAGATATCCGCAAACCTTTTCAACCAAAGTTAATGCAGAATCCATATTATGGTGCTTTGTATTGATCGATTGTTCTTGTTTTCTTCCTTATCACCAAACAATCAACATTTTGGCTGTAACTGAATAGCTATCTTTCCTTTGTTGAAGTTTCCATGCAAACAACATTGTGATTGATAAATATATATTTTGAATCCATAGCCCAATGTTTAATTTCCCTGTTTCAACCAACAATACAATCTGATTCTTTGTTTTATTTACATATCTGGCCTTGTTAAACAACCATTGAGAGATCCCTCTATGGAAATAAAGAAGTCAGTTTTCTTTCCTAAAGTGGTTATGTGGTTACCTTGATATTTCCTTTTACAACCTGAGGTACATTTTGAGTGATAACAGCAGGATTTCACCAAAATGTAGAAAAACAAAGGTAGAAAGCATGGCATGATAGACACATTAAGAATAAGAAATTTCTAGTTGGAGGCCTTGTTCTTATGTATGACAACAAAATTTTCAAGCACCTAGGAAAGATGAAGACACATTGGTTAGGTCCATATGTGGTTAAGGAAATCACTAATGGTGGAGAAGTGAAATTGGAAAAATTAGATCAAACGAAAATCAGTGGGATCATCAATCATGGAGCCGGATTAAAATTTATTTTGATAACTACGACTAGGTCGCACAACAAAAAAAAATTGATAATGAAGACAAATATGAGAGGAGAAAAGAGTGAATTTCACATGAGGTGCGGCGAGGGAAGTGTGGCACTAAAAACAATGGCGCATTGGCACATTTATTTGAAAGGATTGTTGAGGTGAAAATTTCCAATTATTAAATATGTAGGCACCAAGGAAATTCGAGTAGACATCAAGGGAATTTGAGGGTCGCTTTTTCCATTAGTATCATGATGTCATAGTGAAAAGGGGTGGCGTAGTTGGAACCTCCAAATAATAATTCAGACTGAGGACCCATGTGATGGTTCGTTTTGTCATGATGATACTTGATGATAGCGCATGTGAAGATTTGATAGGATGATTACTTGAACAAACCCGCTATTGGTGGTCAATTACCATCTAGCATCCATATAATGCCACGACCAGTATAGTTTTCAAGACATGGAGTGAGCGAAAACTTATGGAGAAGTATGACTAGTAAACATTCCAGTGCTAATGGCCCTAGGGGCCCTGTCGAGAAATTGTAATGACTATTATGAGTAATAGCATTGTTACTAGATATGTTCTATTGAATACTAGGAGCTTCTTGGAGAATAATCCGGTTTCAGGCCTCCATGTAAAAGAATCTCCAACCATATTGGTAAATCTGCTAATTAGAAGACCATATAATACCAGTAAGAACAATGTTGTCTTGACGGAGTTGAGAACGAATGTAGAAGTAGTAGTAAGTATTCAAAGACCAGAGGACATCCTACCAAAGCGTCCGGACAAGACTATGGAATTAATTTCCACAGTGCATAGTATCCATTACTAGGAACTACGGGACAAAGAAACAAAGGCCAACATCATCACCATCATCACTGTAAACTGCTAAAAATATGAGAGGTGATGACGATTCCAAAAACAAGTTGAAATGACACACCCTAATTAAGGGAGGTACTACATATCTAGGATGACAGATCTCACCAGCACTATAACAAAGAGAAACACTGACCGGATGTTGGACTGAGTGATTTTCATGAGCTCTGAGGCTTACCTGGATTTCAAATACTCATTCACGAATAATACCGAGGAATATTCTGAAGAGAAGAAGAAAAAACCTGGATGAGTTGGAAGTTGAAGCTAGAAATGCTGACAAGGAACTTTGGGGTTATCGATAAGCCCCTCATTCCCTTTTTCCTACTCCTCTGAGAGGTAAAAAAATCCAATAATAAGGAAAAATTACAGTAGTACCAGAAGTATAAAGACTATAGTAAGCAACGAACATAGAAGGAACATACAGTCAAACTCAGAAGGAATATAAGTTTAGACTAGACATCAGAAGGTGCATGAAGTAGCGGCATCCATAGAAAGTGTCATGCTAGAACGCGTCAGTTCTAACCTAGTGGAGCACATGCAATAAACAGAGGAAGTTGGTGAAAATTGTGGAGGATTTTCAGAACAAAATCAACACAAATCATTCTATTGAGCAATAGTTCATGTGGCTCAGGACGAGCCATAGGTGAGTCTTGGGGGCCTGTTGGGCCTAGGGACAATAGGGCACAATTCATGTATAATTTTTCCTACATATGGAGAAGAACATAAAGGAGAAGAGGAAGGAGCTACGATCAAGGACGCAACATAAAGGGAAAAGGTAAGGATGATGAAATAGAAGAAGGAAAGAGAAGAAGAAGACAAAGAGAAGGTGTGGAAATAGGAAGTTGCATCGGATGAGTAAGCCACAACAGAAGGATAAAATGAGATACAAGATGACATGGAATAACATCAGCAAAAGAAGGCGTGAAAATAGCGTAATGGCTAGAAAATGACAGTAAGGCATAATGCTCAGAAAGGGAAAGTCCTTAACGATGATGGGTACAAGCTCGACTGGAGCAAGCAGAAACCAAATGCATGAAGGAATATTTGTAAGTCATGCCGATAGTACCTCTAGTTGTGTGTTATTAGAATAGGAAAGACAACCTGTTGGCTGGATATAGTAAGTCAGCTGAGATAGTGACTGAAAAGGAGTCTGTATTGAGTCTATTAGAGTCTGTATCAAGTCGGTATTGAGTCTGTAACAAGAATGTATGGGATCTGTATCGAGTCTTTAATGGGGATATAAAATAAGGAACCCAAGTTTTAGATGGGTTAGCTGAGATAGCATCTAAGTAATCTCCAGACTCTTGGTAAGACACTTGATCTAGAGTTGAGGTAGACATTTTTTTTTAATGACTCTATATTGATGAGTGCATCAAAGTAGAGGTTATGCAACTGAGTGTGCAGATGAGTAGAGAAGGTTGAGTCGATTCATGATGTGTGTGGATCGCTAGTAGGAGTAGAGTAGGAAAAGAAAGAGAGAATATCATAGAGCATGAGAGGGAGGAAAATTATATAAAGATAGAAGAGAATATCTTGAATAGAGTCTATAGCTTTGTGCATAGACAAAAGGTGCATCTATTTCCTCATGCCATATGAAGAGCACCTTGTGGTTTTCTCCCAGATTGGTTTCCATGTTACATTATGTGTATATATGTGAATGTTTAAGTAGCTTAGATATATGCATGAATTTTGTGTTGAATGATTGGTTTATTATTGTGTTGCAAATGGATAAATGTATGACAACTGCATTATATTAATGAATGTGATTATGTTGTCTATTCATTGTTTACTTACTTAAGTCACATAAAGAAGGGTTGAATCACATATTAGTGTCGAAGAATTGTGCATACAAGTAATCCACCTCCCTAGTCTTCATTGGAAACCTTGGCACAGAGCCAAGGTACTAAAACAAACTCCCACAAAACTATAGAAATGTGGTTCTAGAAATTACCCATAAAACTGAGATTTCTCGGGTGAGACATCATCTGTGTTACAGGTGCTTCCAACTGAGCTCTGCTTCATTTGGTCAATATATTAGGATTTGTTTTGGAGAGCAAAAGGGACTCAACCTAGGTCTAGGGATAGAGAGAGGGAAGAAATACAACATCACAAAGTAGCTCAGTCACGGCACTAAATTCAGCAACATTGTTGGATGATGGTCGGAAGCATACACCTCTTGAAGACACTACATGACCCTTAGAGGTATAAATTACACAAGCAACCGAAGCTAAGTTCTGGGTATGTCGGATGGAACCATTAGCATATCCTAGGTATACCGAAGATTCCATCGACATCTATCATAACAAGGGGAAGCATGTAAACAAATCAAATCACTACAAGGGAAATAAAAGTAAACTATGAAACTATACAATAATATACAAAATGTAAACCTCAGCTGAGTATTAGGAATAGTATTTTTTAAGATAGATCCCATTTCTAGACTACGCTAAGGCTGTCCCTTCATAATCCTCCAACTCATAGGCACCCTTATCCAAGACACGTTTTACTACGTAAGACCCATGCCACATGGGGTTAAACTTACCCGCCCCTAATAGTTCACTGGATTGGTCGTACAAGAGGACCAAGTCACCTTCATTAAATCTAATGGGATGGATGGAAATATTGTATTGATCTGTCACACGACATTTATTAATCTCAAGAGACACTATGGTGTCCTAACGCTACTCATCAATATGCTATAAGTGGACCAGGAATTCTTCCAACTAAGAAGTCTTTGGTAAGAGCTCTATGGTTAGTTTCAAAGAGGGTATTTTGCATTCAATCTACAAAACCAAATCCACCCCATGTACTAACTGATATGGAGAGAAAACAGTGGCAATCTTAATGGCATTTCGGTAATGCCACAAAGCAGGGTAAAGCATATTGTTCCAATTGGTCTTGCTTTGTTCAACGGTTCTTTGCAGAGTGGATTTAAGGAATTTTTTCATAGCTTCCACATGTCCATTCGCTTGAGGATAATAAGAAGAGGAGTACTCTTTCTTAGATCCTATTTTTTAATATAATTCATCCATCATCTTATTTTGAAAATGTATTCCATGGTCAGTAACAACCTCTCTCTAAATATGGAACCGAGTGATGATCTGATTGAACTTAAAATGAGCGGTCATCTATTATAAATGCTAAATATAAAACACCAAACTAGGTTAATATAGGATAATTTTAGTAATTAATGTAATTAAATTAAAGAGGTGACTTGAAAAGTCACCTCCTTTCCCCACTTAGGGTATAAATTACCCGAGGCCCTTCTTATGTAATCATATTATACATTATTCTTATATACATATTCTACATTACGTTCTTCTTCACCAGATTTTGTCAATTTCATTGGTATCAAAGCCATGCATCTCCTCCCATCTTCTACAATTTCTTCATCTCATATCCATCCATATCCATTCCCATCACTTCATCCTCTCCTCTCCTCCTCTACTTCTGCTCCCACCTCTCACTTCCCTCGCATTATTCTTCTATGCATCCCTTCCCCCATCCCTCATCACTTTGCTTGCACCTCCCTCTCTTCACTTCAACACAACCTTCCTCCATGCCCTCTATGACCACATCCTTCCATATTCACCAATCCATCCTATCTCCCTTGTCACACCACCCAACACACTCTTGCACACCCAACACACTCCACGCAGCTCCCTCCCATCCACTGCCACCTTCTTGCTCCATGCTGCTTCCCACGCCACTTCTCCCACTGCACTGCATCTACCTACTCCAGCCTACCTATCCTGCCTCCTCTCCAGCCACTCAGACTTCCTCCATGCATTCCTTCCCCTGCACCCTCTTACATTTGTGCTACCTCACCTCCTTTGCAACCACATTCTCCCACGTCTTTTTTCGCTNATCGTTGTTTTCCCCATTCCAATGGAAAATCCTTCGTTGACCAAATATATATATATATATATATATATATATATATTACAATTATTATGATAATTATATAATTATTATATAAATTCAATATATATATATATATATATATATATATTATAATAATACTATTATTATTATAATTATATCTAAAACAAAAAAAAATGTGGTTGGCTGGCATCATACAGTGAATAAAAATAAATCTACATTCAACACCGAGAAGATTCCAGCAATCATCAGATCAATGGGTGACTTAAACGCCCAACTTGATCAAATCAATCGGAAGATTAATAAGAACTATGACGACCTGCACACAAAGATCAAACAAAACAATGAATATTTGACATCAAGTTGGACACAAATCATGTTGTGAATAGAGAATATCGTCCTCACTCTACAGGAAGACCAAAAGAAAAATATGGAAGTTTTAACTGCCATCTTGGATAGATTACAAATATCAAATGATATGCAACCAAACTCTCCCATAACACTGGATCAGCAGCCAGATCCTCTACTCAACATGTCATCCTCAGCCTCATATACACAAGGAGGCCAAATATGGGTGAAAGTTGAGTTTCCCAAATACGACAAGGATGAACAATAGTGCATAGCGTGGATTAACAAAGTAGAAGAATACCTAGACATCCACAACATCCATTATGAAGGCGAGAAAATTAAATATGCCTCCATGCATCTAGAAGGAAATACTTACAACTAGTACTTATGGTGAAAGAATACTGTAAGAATATGTTCTCACAACTGGGCTAGTTTCAAGAATGAACTCATCAAAATATTCTAGGGCGTTGAAGAAAAATACTTCTTTGTCAAAATCATAAGGCTAAAACAAAAAAACAATTTCGATGAGTACACCTATGAGTGGGAAGCACTCTCAACTCGAGTTCCAAAGTTAACCAATGACTAATGACTATAGACCCACGTACATGGTCTAAAACAACACATCCGTAATGAACTAGAGTTACATAACATCTCTACCATGGAGGAAGCATGACACAAAGCCAGGATTATTGAAAGTGAATTCAAGAAACCCGTTCATACAAATTTTGACAAAGGAGACTCCAAAAAGAAGCCCCTCCAATCAACATACACATGAAATATAAGATATACACTACCACAGCTTAGGGAAGGAATGAAGCCCAGTTTAGAGGCCCAGAGAATAAAGGCAGGGAAATGTAAGTTCTATGGAGACAAATGGGATCCGAAGCACAAGTGCTTACAAAATAAGTTGTATTCCTATGAAGCAGAAGAAGCAGAGTTTGAAGTCAAGGAACCAATTGAAAACAATGTGAGTAGTCAACAAAAATACCAAATGAAAATCGAGGAAGAAACCCAAAAAATCTCATTTGTTGCTATTACCAAAATCTCCCAACCACAAAAATTGAATATTAAAGGACATATAAAAAATAATAACATCACAGTTCTCATTGACACTGGAAGCACCCATAACTTCATTAATGTGAACCTTGCTAAAGTATTTAAATTATTTATTTTTCTAGTACCCAACATGAAGGTTATGATAGCATAGGGAAAGAAGATAGACAATATGGGAAAATGTCACAAGGTCAAGTTACAAATGCAAGAGTATAACTTAGAATCATATCTCTTTGTGGCACCGCTAGGAGGAGTCAATGTAGTATTAGGAATACTATGGTTGCAAACCTTAGGTACATACTCTGCAAATCACAAAGAACATTTTATTGAATGCACTCATTTTGGGAAGACACATAAATTATGTGGGTTCCAACCACCTCCGACACAATTAGTTACATCACATCAGATGGAAAATATACTTCGAAAAGGTGCAGCAGCGTACATACTTCGATTTCAAGAAATGGATCTTCTAACATGTGAAGGAGATATGGATAGAGAGCCAGATATACAAGAGATGATTCAAAAACATCACAAGGTGTTTCAAGAGATACCCATGGAGCTTCCACCAAACAAAAATATCAAACACATAATTGAAATAGAACCAAGGACAAAACCTACCAGTAGAAAACCATACAGATACCCACATCACCATAAAACATAAATCAAGAGGTTAACTCGAGATCTTCTGAAATGTGGTGTCATTTCAAAAAGAAAAAGCTCGTATGCAACTCCAGTAGTGTTAGTACAAAAGAAGGATGGTTCATTCATAATGTTCATAGACTACAGAGGAATGAAAAAAATAACTATCAGAAATAAATTTCCAATCCCATTCATCGATGAGATGCTAGATGAACTTCATGGGGCCAAGTACTTCTTAAAATTGGATCTCTGATCTGGCTATTATCAAATGATTTTTTCATTCATGAAGGCCACTATGAGTTCAAATTAATTCCCTTAGGACTCACTAACGCTCCAGCTATGTTTCAAGCCACAATGAATGAATTGTTCCAGCCATTTTTAAGAAAAATCATACTAGTATTTTTTTTATGACATCCTGATATATAGCAGAACATGGAAAGCGCATCTAGGTCACCTAAGTCAAGTTCTTACCATTTTGGAAGAAAACCAATTCTATGCAAAAAGGTATAAATGCACCTTTGGAAAAGAAGAAGTGGACTACCTAGGTCATAAGATATCGAAGGAATGAGTCAAAGTTGATCCAAGTAAAATCAAGGAAATAATGGAATGGCCCAAACCTAATAACATATCAAATATAAGGGGATTTCTAGGCCTAACAGGATACTATTGAATATTTGTAAAGAATTACGACCATAAAACCGACCCTCTCACAAATTTATTGAAGAAAAACTCCTACCAATGGAATAATGAAGTAGAAAAATGTTTTGAAACATTAAAATGCATGATGTCTTCAACACCTGGATTATCCATGCTAGACTTCACAAAACCTTTTTGTAGTCGAATGTGACGCATCAGGTTTCGGACTAGGGGTATTTTTTATGCAAGAAGGTCACCCAATAGCATTCAAAAGTAGAAATCTCAACAAGAGAGAAAGTTTTAAGTCCACTTATGATAAAGATATTCTAGCCATTATACATGCTTTAGAAAAATGGTGACAATACCTTCTAGGGAGAAAAATACTGATAAGAAAAGACCATAATAGTTTTCAATATCTACTTCAACAAAAAACATTTTCAACATAACAACATAAGTGGATAGAAAAAATCACTACATTTTATTTGGATATAATACATAAAACAAGGAAAGAAAATCTAGTTGTCGATGCTCTATCTAGGAAGGATGAAGTCCAGACATATGCAATTTCAATCGTTATTTCAAAGTGGCTAGATGAAATATGAATAGAATGTGCTAAAGACCCAAACTGTAACGTCCCTGACCCTCTGACTGGCGAAGAGGACGCTACCATACATCAAACATTCAGGCAACTAGCCACATGAACATGTACATACATATAGAAACCTAAATGCTTGAACATACTACATAGTAAGATGCATAATCATTCATATACACAGTGGAAACAAAACATACAATACAGCATTCAACATGTCCATCATCATAATTCATTAACAGTAAATAAGATTGCAAAATATATTATTCAAGAATACTTATCTTATAAGAACTGTCCCGCAACCAGCTACATCACTGCAACGTTCCACCCAACCATAGGCCAGCGTGCTCCTTAATCTCTCAGCAACGCTGCCACCCCCGAGTCGGGCATGATTCCCCAAGGAATAAGGAACTAGTAGGCTTACACATAGCTAAGGATAACAAAACATGCCAAGCCAACATAGTTGAGTTTATCAGGCCATCTAGGAGTTGGAAAAGGATAAATGCTAAGATGGTGAGCTCATTACAGAGCTAGGGACACCTACACTAGAACTAGCCTGACTTCTAAGACACCCACACACACCCAACACAAGGAATCAATCCCTTCTCTGCTACACATCCCTCAGACCGTGACTTTCCTCCAGTGTTATTCAAGGGTTGTGGAGAAGAAAGCCAGCCCTCTAGCTCTATCTGTGTGATTCCTAAACACACCAAGTTTATCAAGAAAACCAAGCCCTCTTCCCTACTCCAACACAGTGTGAAGACCAACCACTACATACACGCAGTCAAACAAGCGGTTCACAGCTTGGACAGGGAAAACAATTCCTGAGTCGTTCTTGGCCCTTTCATGGCCAAAATGACTCCAAAACAACCTACAGCAGCCCCAATCATGACAGCAAACAAAACCAACCAAAATATGGGGAGACAATATCCCGTTCTCAATAATGAAGCCACAAAAACTTACACAGTTAGAAATGGATGAAGTAAAACATACTTTCAACTTGTTTGTGGGGGGAATTTACACAGGACCCCTAAAATACAGATGGATAACACACCAGATACCACTCTGTGGAAAACATGAATGACAGTCAGAACGACTCCCCTCCTTGTTGCATGAGACCAAACAGAAAGAATCCCCTCTATGGGGAACAGGATGTCCCCCTTCATGAGGATGAGCAACAATGGGGAATGGCGAGTGGGAAAGTGTGGGAGTGTGCCCTTGTAGTCATGGTGAGAGTGGAATAATGGGCATAGTCGTTTATTCTTCCCAAGATGAGGTTTGATTTGTTGGTGGATTGTGCATGTGGGAAAGGACTCACAATCCTGCCAAACTCCACTCCCCAGCAATGATTTCCTCAATTACTCAGCAGAACATTTAAGGTGGTAGTTGGATGATACAAGGGAAGGTGAGTGAAAAGGGTGGTGACACATGGCTTTTCCCCCAATGGGCTCAAGGTTTAACATTCCCTCTCCTTATCCTTCGGAAAAGTCATGCCCTTTTCAATATGGTTGTAGTGAACATAGCTGGTTAGGTTTATTTAATTAAAATGCACATTTACATGATGACAAAACTTAATATATGTCGTATACTATGATATACCATTAGCAATGACTCCGTTCGCCGAAACATAACACAACTAAATCGATGGTGGGGCTTTTACCTTTAGCTCCACACCAAAATTCATTACAATATATACATCATGTGCATTTAATGTAACGGGCTCAAAATCAGGGTGTTACATTCCCCTCCCCCTTCAATAGCATTGTCCTCATTGCTTTATAAAATTTGAACAAAATGCTACACTTGTATCGCTTCAGTGTTCCGCTGAATTGAACAAAAATGGATGTGCCAATCGCATGGCATCCTACAGCTCCCATGTAGCGTCTTCAAGTCTATAGTGCTGCCATTGCACCTTTACTTGACCAATGACCCAGTTCCGGAGCATTGTGACCTTCCTATCGAGGATGCGCATTGGCTCGATTTGGAACTCTCCCTCGGGTTCCACCTGAATGACATCCCAATTTATCACATGGTTAGGATTATGTACATATTTCTTAAGAAAAGAAACATGAAAAGCATTATGATCTCTAGTACTAGCAGGAAATGCAAGTCTATATGCAACTGGCCCTATTCTTTCAAGCACTTCAAATGGCCCACAATATCTTGGTGACAAATTGGCACAACTTCCAAGCTTCAAGGAACTCTTCCTTTCCCTCACTTTGAGGTAAACATGATCCCCAACACTGAACTCCCTATTCACCCTACGCTTGTCTGCATAGCTTTTATGTCTGTCCTATGTTGATTTCATATTCTACCTGATCTTTACAACCTCTTGCTCCATTTCCTTGAGCAATTCTGGTTCGAGCACAACCCTGTTCACTGGATTATCCCAAGTCACTGGTGTCGTACACCTTCTTCCATACAAATCTTCATATGAGCTCATCCCCAAGGATGCCTGCTGTCCATTGTTATAAGCAAACTCTACCAAGTGCAAGTAATCTTCCCACTTGGTTGGTTTGTCCATCACGTACATACGAAGCATGTATTTAAGCACCTGATTAAATCTCTTTATCTGCCCATTTGTCTGAGGATGGTATGTAGTGCTGAAGTTTAGCTTTGTACCCAAATCTACAAATAAACCCTTCCAAAAATTGGAATTGAACTTGACATCTCGATCAGAGACTATTGCCTTCAGCAATCCATGCAATTTGAAAATATCCTTCATGAAGATCTTTGCAATGTCATCAGTCTTATGTGTAGACTTAACCGGTATAAAATGTGCTGCCTTAGTCAACTTCTCCACCACAACCATGATGGAATCGTGTTGTCTCCAATTCATCGGCAATCTGGTGATAAAATCCATGGAAATAACTTCCCATTTCCATTCTGGAACTGGAAAAGGCTGCAACAAACCTGCTAGATGTTGATGCTCAACCCTTACCTGTTGGCATTTCATGCACCTTGAAATGTATTTAGACATATCCTTTTTCATTCCTGGCCAAAAGTACTACTTTCTGGATGTAGCAACTGTCTTCTGATATCTTCGGTGACCAGAATACGGAGCTTGTTGGATTTCATCCATAACAACTCTCCTCAAATCTACTACATTGGGAATATAAATTCTGCCTTTATAAGTAAGAATCCCATCTTCTTCCAATTTATATCCCTCATACCTCTTCTCAAGACTTTGCTGCTGCAATTTTTCTTTTACCTGCTCATACCATTCATTTCCAGCAGTATGATTAACAATCTGCTGCCTCAAATGTGATTGGCAAATACTAAGAGATGCCACATGCATTTCCTACACCTTCATGCTGAGTGCCTCGGATACCTTATTCTCTTTTACCTTTGTGTGCTTAATTTCAAAACCAAACGCACATAAAAATTCCATCCATCTTGCTTGCCTAGCATTCAGAGTAGGATGATCAAATAGATACTTCAGACCACAATGGTCTGTCCTGAGTTCAAATCTTCTACCCATCAAGTAATGCCTCTACATCTTGAGAGCATGTACTATGGCTGGAAGCTCTAGATCATGAGTGGCATAGTTCTTCTCATGATCCTTCAGCTTTCTTGACTCATAACATATCACATGGATGTCTTGCATAAGGACTCCTCCAATCCCTTGTCCACATGCATCGGTACACACCGCAAAATATTTCTCTGGATCTACAACTTTCAATATTGGTGCACTGGTGAGAATATTCGTTAACAACTGGAATCTTTCTTCACACCTCGATGTCCATTCGAACTTCATCCCCTTCTTTTGCAAAGAAGTGATGGCATGTGAAACTCTAGAGAATCCTTTAATGAATCTCCTGTAGTATCCTGCAAGTCCCATAAAAGATCTTACATCTGTCACATTTCTCGGAGTAGGCCAATTAATAATCGCTTCAATCTTTTTAGGGTCCACAAATATACCCTCTTTTGAGATAATGTGACCCAAATACTGAATTCTATCTCTATAGAAGCCACACTTTCTTAGGTTTGCATACAACTGATGCTCCCTGAGCAATTTCAATGTCAATCTCAAATTCTCTTCATCTTCTTCCTCATTCTTAGAATAAACAAGAATGTCATCAAGGAAAACAAGAACAAACTTGTCCAAATATCTACTGAAGACATTGTTCATAAGGCACATAAATGTAGTTGGTGCATTTGTGAGACCAAATGGTACCACTACAAACTCATAGTGTCCATACCTTGTCCTGAAGGCGGTCTTAAGAATGTCTTCATCCTTGATTCTCACCTGATGGTAACCAGACCTCAAGTCAATCTTGGAAAATACCTTTGCTCCTCTCATTAAATCAAAGAGGTCATCAATCCTAGGAAAAGGATATTTATTCTTCACACCAACCTTGTTCAATTGTCTGTAATCAATACATAACCTGAGTGTACCATCTTTCTTCTTTACAAATAGAACTGGTGCTCCCCAAGGAGACACACTCGGTCGGATATACTTCTTTTCCAACAACTTTTGCAGTTGCATTTTCAACTCTAGCATCTCTAGTGTATTCATCTTGTAGGGTGTCTTGGACATTGGTTTTGTTCCTGGCACAAGTTCAATTGTGAAATCAATGTCCCTCTTTAGAGGAAGCCCTAGAATCTCATCACGAAACACATCCTTGAATTTTTGTAACACTTGATAGTCCTCCAACCTAGGAGTTTTATCTCCTGTTGCCTCCAAAATATGAGCTGCATACAACTGACAACCTTTCCTACAAAACTTCTTTAACTGCATTGCTGAAACTTGCCTTATTGAAATTACCTTTGGAATACCTTTCACAACTACTGGGTTCCCTTCTTCATCCATCCATTCAAAAGTCTTGTTGTAACAATCAAGCTTCACTCTATGAGCTTCTAACCAATCCATTCCAATGAGAACATCATAGGAACCAAGCTGTAGAACATTTAGATCTACACAAGTGATCAACCCATCCATGACCAATGGACATTTCTCTACCACTTCACTGACCTTTCTCTTAGTCCCAGTGGCTAGCTGAACTAACCAAGATTTTCTATGCTTCACTTTCTTAAAAGAACAAATCTCCACTACTCTAGGAGTAATGTAACTATGAGTAGAACCAGGTTCAATCAAAATAGAAATAGATTGTTCAACAATCTTACTTGCAACTTCAACAATAGTTGACTGGTGATCTACCTGGTGGTCCTCCAGTGCTGCATAAATTTTAGGGACTGGCCTTGCTACTTGACCCACTGTTTCTGCTTCTTGAATGTTATAAGCTGGTCTTGCACTCTCATTCTTGAGTGGATGGGTTCTGCACATGTGGGTTCCTCCACATCTCTAACATTGAAGTGGTCCTCTATTCTATTGTGGATCCTTAGGCTTTTCTCCTGTCACTCCAACTGGCTTACTCGTAGCTTGGGATGGCTGCTTCTGCTGATTCCTGAAGTTAGAAGGTTTGCAGTCCTTCTTTATTTGGTTAAACTTCTCATTCTTCTTGTCCTTCCATGCCTTATGGTAATCAGGTTTACTTTTGATTTGCTCATAGCAATACTTAGCCTTCTTTATTGCTTCTTCAAGAGTTCTAGGTTCGTAAAACTCAATTCTGTCTTTGTAATACTGAGGCAATCCACTCAGAAACCACTGGAACTTCACGTTTTCTTCTCTGATCTACCTGACATACGTCAATAGTTCCAAGAATTTATTTGCATACTCTTCCATGGTCTACTGTCCCAATCTCAGCTCATGGAAATCCTTAATCTTGTCATCATAATACCTATCAGAGAGGTATTTCCACTTGAAATACTTCTTGAACTGTTTCCACTTCAGTCTCCTTTCAATGATCCTCTTTACTTGCTTGAAGTGTTCCCACCAAATGGATGCTCTTCCATTCAGATTGAATATGGAAACTCTTTCCTTCATGTTTCCCAAATAATCCTGAACTTGAAAGTACTTCTTTATCCCAAGAAGCCAAGCTTCAGCCTCTTGTCCAGTCTTTACCTCACCATCAAATGTAGGAGGTTTAGCTTTCTTAAATTCATCCTGAGAGTGATCCCTATGGTGTCTCTTTATTTTTATTTTACAAGAAGATGAACTTGAATACCTGCTGGATTCTTCAAAGTTAGATGATCCACTCGAAGTCCTTCTCCTTCTCCTAGTACTACACTTACTACCTTCTGGTCTTACTGTACCCTGTCTAGAGTCTATCTTTCTTTGCAAGTCTGTCAAACTCTACAACATGGCAGCATTCAACTGATGCTGCTCTTCTTGGGCTTTAATCAAGCTTCTCATGGTGGCTGCAACATCTAATGGTGTCTCTTGGAATCTCCTTCCATTAGACTCTATGTCATCATTTCCATTACAGACATTTTCTCCCATGGCATATCTTGCATGCTCGTAAGAATCTCAAGCATCATATCCATCATGGGTTCTCATAGCTGAACCACCACTTGCCTTACCACACTGCTCTACCTAGAATACTACTCTTGAAGGTGACTACGATTCTGCAAACGTGTTAGTAACACAAAACTGTTAGATACATACCTTAATAAAAATAAAAGTACTTACCTTCTCCTGGAAAATCATAAAATAACCATTTTGCTAAAACACAAAATATTTCTCCTTGTCAGACTTGTAATTCAGTGACAATCTACTGAAAACCCATTGAAAAACAGTTGAGAAACTGCTTGAAAAATCTACTAGAAAAACCAAAATTTCCTTGTATAGAATCGAGTCTCATCCCAACTAATGTTCCGACATTTCGGTGGTAAAAACCACTAGCTTCTTCCGATATCCATCGGTGGTCTGTTCATCTACTTTTCTCCGGTGTGTCCAGTCCATAGTTGTCTAGGATTCTGATCTTTATCGGCGATGCCAAGATATCAGTGATTGGATCCACTAAGCACTACCGCATCGACGATCAGATCCTCTATTCATTAGGCGGCTAGTTCCATGGGCAGCCGCAACAGCGGCCAACGAACTCTCTATGTTTTCCATGTCCATAACCCTATCGATGTTTGAAGCAACTAGAAACTATTGCGTCAGACGATTAGTCCCATAGATGTCCCCAACGGCGGTCAACAAGTCCACATGGCAGCCGCGGTCCACAAACCAGTCGATGGATCAGAACAATTGACCACTATGTTTCAACAATATGAAACTGAACAGGCCCGCTGTGTCAGCGACCCAAACCACTAAAATTCTTCAACATTGTGGTGATCCAGACAGCAATTTACCTCCAATGTGTCGGTGATCGGAAACATTATTCATCGGACGGTTAGTCTCTTAGGCGGCCGCAATAGAGGGTTCACCCACCATTAAATTTTTTCGATTGGCGGTTGGAACAACTGTCCATCAGGAGGATAGACCATTAAATAGCCACAATAGTGGACACATGAACAACTAAACTCTCTGCTGACATCCATCGTCAGTCTCATCAACTAACTTCCGTCGATTGTCGATGGGTTCAACACTTAGACAAATTTTTCCTCTAGTTTCACATCGGCTGCACGATCAGCTAATTCTTACCGATACATCGGCTCAGGAATCTTCTAATATTTTTCGATCAAATAAACTAAGCCTCCCCGACGTCCGAGTCTGTATTAGACAGCCTTTCAACTAGCTGTGTGTTGCATCAGAAAGGATTCCCACTAAGTCTTTCGATGTGCCGATGGTCTGTCACTTAGAAATTTTTTCTTCAACGAAAGTTTTCTATCATTCATAGATTTCCTCCTACTATGCTCTGGCAACCTGCCTCTGCTAACTGGTTCTTCATGGCCCATAGAGGCCCATGCTACAACATAAGCTCTGACACCACACTATAACGTCCCCGACCCTCTGACCGACGAAGAGGACGCTACCATACATCAAAAATTATGACAACTATCCCCATGAACATGTACATACATATAGAAACCTGAATGCTTGAACATACTACATACTAAGATGCATAATCATTCATATACACAGTGGAAACAAAACATACAATTCAGCATTCAACATGTCCATCATCATAATTCATTAATAGTAAATAAGATTGCAAAACAGATTAGTCAAGAATACTTATCTTATAAGAACTATCCCACAACAAGCTACTTCACTACAACGTTCCCTCCAACCACAGGCTAGCGTTCTCCTTAATCTCTTAGCAACGCTACCACCCCGGAGCTGGGCATGATTCCCTAAGGAATAAGGAACTAGCAAGCTTACACATAGCCAAGGATAACAAAACATGCCAATCCAACACAGTTGGGTTTATTAGGCCATCCAAAAGCTGGGAAAGGCTTAATGCTAAGCTGGTGAGCTCATTACAGATCTAGGGACACCTACACCAGAACTAGCTTGAATCCTAAGGCACCCACACACACCCAACACAAGGAGTCAGTCCCTTATCTGCTACACAGTCCCTCAGGCCCTGACTTCCCTTCCAGTGCTATTCAGGGGTTGTGGAGAAGAAAGCTAGCCCTCAAGCTATGTTTGTGTGATTCCCAAACACACCAGGTTTATCAAGCAAACCAAGCCCTCTTCCCTACTCCAACACAGTCCGAAGACCAACCACCGCATACACGCAGTCAAATAAGTAGTTCATATCTTGGATAGGGAAAACAATTCCTGAGTTGTTCTTGGCCCTTTCATGGCCAAAACAACTCCAAAACAACCTACAGCAGCCCCAATCATGACAGCAAACACAACCAACCAAAATGTGGGGAGACAATAGCCCATTCTCAACAATTAATCCATGGAAACTTACACAGTCAACAATGGAGGAAGTAAAACAGACTTCCAACCTGTGCGTGGGGGGAATTTACATCGAACCCCCAAAATACGGATGGATAACACACCATATACCACTTTGTGGGAAACGTGAATGACAGTCAAAATGACTCCCCTCCTTGCTGCATGAGACCAACCAGAAAGGATCCCCTCTGTGAGGAACAGGATGTCCCCCTTCGTGAGGATGAGCGACAATGGAGAATGGCGAGTGGGAAAGTGCAGGAGTGTGCCCCTACAGTCATGGTGAGAGTGGAATAGTGGGAGTAGTCATTTCTTCTGCCCAACGTGAGGTTCGATTTGCTAGTGGAGTGTGCGTGTGGGCAAGGACTAACAATCTTGCCACACTCCACTCCCCAGCAATAACTGCCTCAACTACTCAGCAGAATATTTAAGGTGGTAGTTGGATGAGATAAGGGAAGGTGAGTGAAAAGGGTGGTGACACATGGCTTTTCCCCCAATGGGCTCAAGGTTTAACATTCCCCCTCCTTATCCTTAGGAAAAATCATGCCCTTTTCAATATGGTTGCAGTGAACATAGCTGGTTGGGTTTATTTAATTAATATATGCCATATACTATGATATACCATTGGCAATGATTTCGTTTTCCAAAACATAACACAACTAAATCAATGGTGGGGATTTTTCCTTTAGCTCCACACCACGATTCATTACAATATATACATCATGTACATTTAATGCAACGGGGTCAAAACTGGGGTGTTACACAAATACTTTTACCTTAATCGAAAAGCCGAATAGAGGTCCAAAATTCGAGTGGTGAAATGGAATCTTGTGGTAAAAAGGATGGATCTATTTAAAACCAACATCAAGGTTTAAAACTAAGGTGATGATAGAATCTCATGATTCATGCACCACAGGACATGTAGGTTTTTTCAAGACACATTACAATGCCATACAATCATTCTATTGGAAAGGAATGCATAAAGACATTCAAAAATATGTGTCCAAGTGTGACACATGTCAAAGAAATAAAAGTGAAAACATCATGACTCCATGGCTACTCCACCCACTGCACATTCCGAAGCAAAAGTGGGAGGAAATTTTTATGGATTTTATTGAAGGGTTACCCTTTATCAGATGGTAAGGATAAAATCCTTTTGGTAGTATATCAACTAACAAAATATGATAACTTTATGGGCATAAAGAAAACTGAATCCACAAAGAAAATCGCTAAATTGTTTTGTAAATATATTTACAAGTTACATGGTTTTCCAAAAATTATAGTGAGCGACAGAAATGCCAAATTCACAAGAAATTTTTGGAAATAATTCTACAAGCAAACAAGGATCACTTTTAATATGATCTCAGCTTATCACCCACAAACATATGGGAAAATAGAAGTGGTCAACAAATGTCTAGAAACCTATCTTCGTAATTTCGTCACAGACAAACAAAACAAATGGTTACAATGGTTACAGCTGGAAGAATGGTGGTATAATGCTACATATCACACATCATCTAAGATGACTCCATTTCAAGCATTATATAGTTATGAACCACCCATATGGAAGGAAATCATTCAGGGAAGCAAAAAAGTACCCTCCAGAAAAGATGAACTAGAAGACAACCAACAAATCATGCAAACACTCAAATATAATTTAACTATGGCACAAAATTGTATGAAACAACAAGCATACCAACATAGATCTGAGAGAGAGTTTGAATTAGTAGATGGGGTATTCATAAGACCTCAACCATACAAACAATTAGTGACTCAAACAACAAGGAAGGAACAAACTAGCACCTAAGTTCTTCTATGGTCCATACCAAATTATACCGAAGATTACTTGTGTAGCATAGGAGTTAATGTTACTATAGACAAGTAGAATTCACAATGTCTTCCATGTATCAAATTTAAAAATATTCTTGGGTCAACATCAATTAGTTCAAAAAAATTTACCACTCTAGATGAAGAAGGGAAGCTTATCTTAGAACCAGAAGCTATCATCAACATCAGAGAACAAATATTATGCACTAGAATGATCAAGGAATACCTCATTAAATGGAAGAATTTCCCAGAAGAAGACGCATCATGGGAAATAGAGAAATGTGTTTAAAATTATCCGTCATTACCCTGCTTTGAGGACAAATCATTTTAAAAGGGGAAGGAAATGTTATAAATGCTAAATATAATTCACCAAACTAGGTTCATCTCGGATAATGTTAGTAATTAATGTAATTAAATTAAAGAGGTGATTTGAAAATTCACCTCCTTTCCCAACTTAGGGTATAAATTACCCAGGGCCCTTCTTATGTAATCATCTTATACATTATTCTTATATGCTTATTCTACATTACGTTCTTCTTCATCATCTTTTTTCCATTTCATTGTCCCATCATCGGATTTAATAATAGGTATAGCCTCTACCAATTTCATGAAATAATCTATGACCACTATCATGTGATGGTGCCCCTGAGTCGAGGTTGGGTTGCAATCCATAAAGTCTACACCCCACTTGGTGAAGGTACCAACTGTCATAATAGGGTGCAACAAGGTGGGATGCGAGTGTATGTTTCATGGAAACATCTGGCAAGGGTGGCATTGCCTGAATGCATTAATGCAATATTTGAATATCAATGGCCAGTAATAACCTGCTCTCAATATTTTTTTGGATTGTAGAAAGCCCAGATAAATTACCACCACACACCCCACCATGGAAATCATTCAATACAATCTCGTCCTCATCATGAGTTAAACATCGACACAAAATGGAATCCACCCCATGTCGATACAATGTGTCACCTATAATAAATTTTTTTTCAGCATTATGTCATAGACGTCGACGTTCATCCCATGAGAGGTGAGGAGGAACCTTCAAAGTTTGTAAATATATTATGATGGCACCATACCAAGGATCTGTGGTCAAAATAAGAAAGATATGCTCATACACAAAGGAATCTTCATGAATCTCATCTTCATCCAAAGTAGGTAGATCTGACATGAGCTCAGCAAAAACTAACGATTTCTTTTATTTTTTCAAAACAAATTTGAGATCGAATTCTTGCAAAATGACAATCCATTTATTGTAATTCCCCCCTATTATTTTTCTTTTCAAAACAAACCGAAATGGATTGATGTGAGACACAACTGTAGTTTGGTGAAGAATAATCTACTGTCTCAATTGTCGAATTGCATGAATGGTCTCTAGGGCTAGCTTCTTGACATGACTATAATGTATTTTAGCATCAATAAGATTTCAGCTAATATAGTATACAATGTGATCTTGGAGATCATCATCCTCTTGAACCAAAACCATCCCAAACATCTCTTGAGATGTGACCATGTATAACAAGAAATCACGGCTATAGTCAGGTGGAATATGCATGGGGGTGGATTCCAAGGATTTCTTCAGTGCGTCGAAGGACTCTTGGGATTGCTCATCCCATATGAAGAGAGTGTCCTTATTCAAAAGGTGCATAAAACCCTTGGTCAAATTGGAAAAATTGACAACAAATATCCATAAGAAGTGAGCCATCCCCTAGATACTTTGAAGGTGTCATATCATGCGTGGGGGAGAAAACCAAAGTATTCCTCAAAATTTAGAGGATAGACCCTAATCCCCTCCCTAGAAACAATAAAACCTAATAACTGACCCACTCTCACACAAAATATGCACTTCTGAGGATTCATTCGGATTTGATAACGATGACATCTTTCAAAAACCAAGCACAAATGGTATGGATGATACACTCTCAAATGAGAGTGAGCAACTAAATCATCCATATAGACTTTGATAATCCACTTAAGGTCATGAAAAGAAAAGTTCATCGCCCGTTGAAATGTAGCTTTGGCGTTTTTAAGGCCAAAAGGAATCTTCCAGTAAGAAAATGTTCCTCTAGGACAAATGAAAGTGGTCTTATGTTTATCCTCGGGCTTAATTTGGATTTGGTTATACCCTAAAAAATCGTCCATGAATGAGAAAATTTCTCTTCCGACACACTCATCCAAAATATTATCTATGAATGGTGTGGGGAAATTATCTATAACACACACCAAGAAACCATTTTTTAAGTTTGCAATTTTTCAGAATTGGGGCTTGTAAGTCGTTTCTTCAACAGTTGGAAGATTTCTTCACATTTTGTCTCCACTCAAATTTAAATCCCTTCCTCTATAAATAAGTGATGGGGTGTGCAATATTAGATAATCCTTTAATGAAACTTCTGTAGTAACTAGCAAGACCCATACAAGATATCAGATTTGTCACATTCTTTGGAATCAACCAATTCATAAAGAATTCAATGTTTGTGGGATCCACCGACATTCCTTCCAAACAATGTGTCCTAAATAATGAATTTGATTTTGATATAAATCACACTTGCTAAGATTTGTATACAACTTATTCTCCCTTATCACTTTTTAAACCATTCTCAAATGTTCCTCATTTTCCTCTTCATTCTTGGAATAAATAAGAATGTCATGTAGAAAACAAGAAAAAACTTATCCAAATACATGTAGAAATAACTATTAATGAGACACATGAATGTGGTTTCTATATTAGTGAGACCAAATGGCACCACAACAAACTCATAGTTTCCATACCTTGTTCTAAATTTTATCTTGTGGATGTATTCTTCCTTCATTCTAACTTGATGGTAACTAGACTGCAAGTCAATATTTGAGAATACCTTTGGCCCTCTCACTTTATCAAAAAGGTCATCAACTAAATATAAAGGGTACTTATTATTAGATATAACTTTGTTAAACCGCCTATAATCAATACATAACCTGAGTGTTCCATTTTTTTTTACATGGATAGCGTGAGTGCTCCCAATGGAGAAACACTTATCCTGGTGTACTTTTTATCCAACAACTCTTGAAATTGCATTTTCAATTCTAGAAGTTTTAGTGTACTCATTCTTCAAGGTGTCTTATACACTGGTGCAACTACTGTCACAAGATCAATTGTGAAATAAATAACCCTCTTTGGAGAAAGTCCTAGAACTTCATCGAGAAACACATCCTTGAATTCTTGCAACACATGATACTGCTCCAACCTAGGAATATAATTTTATGTTCTATCTAATCTGGGCTGCATACAATTGGAAACCATTTCTGAAGAAATTCTTTAAATGAAAGGATGAAATCTATAAAACTTAAAATCACCTTTGGAATGCACATTATTATCTTGGGGTTTCCTTGTTCATCCATGCATTTGAAGGTATTGTTGTAACAATTAATTTTAATGTTATGTGATTCCAGCAAATCCACTCCAATGAGGAAATCATAAGACCCAAGTAGAAAAATATTCATATTTTCTCGTGTGAAGAGTCCATTCATTTACAATAGAAATTTGTCCATAATATCACTAACTTTCCTCTTGGTTCTAGTGACTAGTTGAACCATCCATAATTTACCATGCTTTTTTTATTAATAGAACAAACCTCAACAAATTTAGGAATGATATAACTGTGAGTATATTTAGGGTCAATCAAAATAGAAATATATTTCTTAGAAATATTACCTTCAACCTCAACCATATCCAATTGATTGTCTTCTTCGTGGTCCTCTAGTGCAACATAGATTCTAGGGACGGTACTTGCCACCTAACCCACATTTGTCATCCTATTAGGTGTTAACATGCTTGGCACACCCATTTCAATGTGGAAATTTTCTAATCAAATGGTCCTCTCCACATCCCCAACATTGAATTGGATCTCTTGGCTTGTCTCTCATCATCCTAACTAGCTTACTTACACCCTGTGGTGGTTTCCTTTGTTGATTCTTGAAATAAGGAGGCTCGAATGTCCTCTTAATTTGATCACAATTCTCCTTCTTCTTATCCTTCTAAGCCTTATGCAATTCTAGCCTACTTTGATTTATCATAATAATACTTGGACTTCCTTATGGTTTCATATAAATTTTTAGGTTCATCAAACTCAATTATTTCCTTGTATGACTAAGGTAATACACTATCACTACGACATATGGACAAAAATTTGATGGTCATTCATTGGATTGTCAATATAATGTGAATATAATTGTCGATGTAATTTAATCATCTATCTGACACTTCACTTAACATCAAATATTCAACATAATGGACATTGGATAACTAACACATTTAAGGATTCAGTCATAGAATTTTTTAGATATTTTTAGTGTTAATCATTGGATAGCTGACACATATCCATCGGATTTCTATTGAAAATTTCTTATTTGGTCATTGATTATCCAATGACTGTTCTCAGATACCTGATGGATATTCGTTGGATATACTGTGAGCATTTCTTATTTTGTTATTAGCTATCTTATGAATTTTCTTCAGATAGTTGATGCTTCCCCTTAACTAGTTTGTCAACTAATCGATGATTTTTTGTCGAGTACCCGATGTAGTAGCTTTGTTGGACCGTCGACTACTCGATGGTCATTCGTTGGATAATCGATGCTTCCCCCTAATTGGTTCATTGGATAAGAGATGATTTTGCATTGGTTACCTGATGTAGTATATTTATTGGATTTTCGAATACCCGATGGTTATTTATTGGATGTCTGATGCTTCCACTTGATTGCTTCATCACTAATCGATGATGTTGTGTCGAGTACCCGATGCAATATCTTTGGTTGTTTGTCGACTAACCGATGGAAGTTCTTTGGCTATATGATGCACCCCCCTTCTTATTTCATTGCCTATATGATGCAGTAACTTTATTGGTTCATCAAATAAACGATAAATGGGCATCGGATATCCAATGAACAACATCGGATATACAGTGGTATTTCCAAAGTGTATTCAATGGTTGTTCTATGGTTCCGACATTGATATGTGTCGGATATCCTATGGTTAAATGTACTGAAAAAAATTGCAATTATGGGGTTCTTTTCCTATTCCTAGTCCCTCAGCTAACTTTATATCACAATTTTATGCTTCATGCATGAGCATCAACCAATGTTATATCTTTTAAAGTCATGCAACAATTAGGACTAACCATCACAACACCTTACAAAAATGTGTGTGGCATAGATTCAAAACCTATTCAGGTTTATAGTATTTCTTGACACACTTCAGTCGATAGGGGTTCACTCCATGGATATTTCAACACCCATCGACGCAATCTCGCTAAACATAGGCCCAAATAGGTTTTACCCTATCCAACAACACTTGCAAAGCAGATGCAATCTCACTTGAGATGTCTGAGGGAGGGATGCAGGAACCATGTTTTTGCAGAAGGAAGAGGACTTGCACACTATCTCTTAATCTATTGCAACATTTCTCAAAGATACATGGTTTACGCATATCATTCATAATATCTACTTATCATCATTCACAATAAAATTAGACATCGCAGTAACCTAATTCAGATTCGTTTAACGAAGACATCAACACATATTAACTTAGTGAACATCGCAATACTTCACATCATTCATATTCAAGTATGTAAATTCATAGATCACACCATCATTAAGTTTTCAAGTTTAACAGATACATAGATAAACAGATAAGAACAATAGTTTCATTATCAACATCATCCTTATATTATCTCCAAAACCATCTTACAAAAGACAAGCGTTCCTTGGTTGAATAGCCTTGGAGAAGAAAAGAATTCTTTCATAGATTGACTCACTTATACTTCCTTTGAATAATGATATAATGGCTCTACTCCTAATTCTACTTATAGGATTGATTCGTTACACATAACTGACTTTCTAACTACTTTTGACAAAAAACTTATAACTAACTCAACCAAAATCACCACACTTATCGGTATCTTCTTATGCATAGTTGAATCTTTCTCATGTCAATGTCTTCCTTGTCACTGGCGGAAGAAAACCTTGCACATCCTATCCCCTTTCCAACAATGCCCCAACACAAACTTCTGGCTTGTCCTCGAGACACGTCGGCTGGAAATTATTGGTGCATCCAATTTTGTCCTGAATTCTTTGTAAATCGTTTTTACTTCACTAACAGCTGCTTTGACCTTCGCTTTGATCGATGTGTATTGCTCCAATTCTTGCTCTGTAGGGTGATCCTCATTCATTTTCTAGATTGTGGTTATGTCCTCCTTTGTCTTTGTGACGTCTTCCATCACTTTGAGTGTCACTTCCTTTGATGCACCCTGTATTTCATCTAACTGTGTGAAGCTCCTCTGATGTGTGGTATGTGCCTTATTAACCCCCTATTGTAGCTCCTTCACCTATGGTAGTGGGGAAATCCCTTTGAGATATCCCCATGGAGATTATAATTGTGCTTATACTTCTGTCATATGTGCTTCCAACTACTATAGTTTCTCGTCCTACACCAAATTCCCCTAATACTTGGTGATCTCCTCTCCAATTGTGTGAACTATCTTCTCATTCTCCACAAGTTATGTTGTGGTATACTCAATGAGTCCTATTTTTTCTGCAAGATTATTTGGAGGTGTGCTTGGTACTTATCATGCTTACAACTATTTCTTGCTAGTCACAACACCTTGGCTTCAGCGACAATTTCTGGAATAATGCCTGAAATATCTTCGCATGCAATCGAGATTTATCTCTCCAATTGTTGGTTTTCATAAAAAGAATTAGTATTTTCATTCGTCATTTCCTCTTGCTCTATCTTCATCTGTTGAATCTCTACTTCCACCTTCGTTACTTTCTCTCAAGACTTGACCACTTGTTGATGCACCATCACCTCGTGGTTTTTTATCTCTTAACTTGCTTCATACTGGATTTGGAACACCATGTGCATCAAAATCTCATTAATGTCAAGGTCAATCAAGTTGAACTGTTTCAAGGTGGTGTCAACATATTCATCCCTTGTTGTTAGTGCTCGCGGTAAAATATATATCATTTACATTTTCTTACCAATACTTACCTCGACTGCTCTTTACATCGGATCTGTTTGTGGTACCCTTTTCTCTAGAACTGCATTTTTTAGTGATTGCAAGAACCCCTTCACTTGGTGGAAATACCTTGTGGCATGTTGGTTTAATTGTGCTTGAATTTCATTGGTATCCATAGTAATTGTGGCTAGTATCTTTCTTACTTGATCGTCGGAGAGCCTCATGGTACTACTCCCTTCACCTAGTTCAAACCGACACTTTTTCCATGCCTCTTCATGTTTCTTCTCCAAATTTGAATTTGTCAGATTCGTTGATGATTCCTCCTGCAATTCCTTGTCAAAATCCTTTTGCTTCTCTTGCTCGATTGGAATATTTGGTGGCAGTCCCGCTTCCATGTTTGACTATTCATTAATGTTGACTAGAACTTTCCAATCTAGCGGTCATTCATCGATGATGGTGTCTAGATCTTCATCAGTCAAATTGTACTTTGTTTTCAACCAATGATTCTCTATTTCATTCCTTTCCTGAATGTGGATAGCAAGTGAACCTATAGCTAGCTGCGCAAGCCTTCGATACTTTTTCGTGGCCTCTTTTGTGAGTCGCAAGACTTTTCTTGTCACCTCCTAGAGTGCATCCAAATATAATTAGAACTGGATTTTGTTTTCCATTTGTCATGCCTTTTCATTGAGCACCCATATATTCTTGTACCGCATTCCTTTACATATGTTGACGATTTCAATATCCATTCCTTGATAGTACTTTGGATCCATCAAACCCACAAGCGCAGTAAGGATTAGTAACCAAGAGTAGGTAAATGGTATTTGTCCTTCTTATGCCAATACAGCATCTTCCATCAACTAGTTGAGAAAAAACAAAGCCCAATTCATATGAACTCCTGCTACGCATTGCTCCATGCATGCTATAACTCCTGACATGCACTGGTTTGGCTTGTTCTTGCACATGATTTGCACATCCAATATCTTTGTTGCGATTCAAACTCCTTGGTCATTAATGGTGCTAATGACATACTCTCTCCTGTTGTGTATCAAATCATACTTCTTCTTTATCCTCGCCACCAGCCTTTTGTATTTTTCCTTCCCTATGAAATATTGGGAGGGATCGACCCCCAACTTGGGAAAGACAGTGATATATGATATAATATTGACCGTGATAGGGACTTTTGTATCCAACAAGAGATACCCACCATGGAAACATGATAGAAACTACTCCATGCATGCATTAGCCTTTGCCGAGCACCCAAAATGCGGCATGTGTATGATGACCAACAACCCCGATCACTGCAACCCCGATTCCCATTGCATTGGTTCTCTGGTGATGGGACCCTTATCGCCAAGCGCTTTATGCTCATAGGTATCCGTTATGCATTCTGTTTACGCCAGAATGTTTAGATCATTGTATTGCATCTTTCGTCATCATGGAACAATGTTCATTATGACATGTACCGTCATCGGCATTGTCGATATCTTGATGTTGTACTTCTGATTCTTATTGATTCAAACCATCAGTGCTCCTAGCTTCTGTGATAGTACATAGCTTGGGATATCATCTAATATCAGTCCTTTCCGTAATGTGGAGTGTTGAGTCCCCCCCTCTCATTATTGATGGGCCAACTTTTGCCTCTGTTGTTGTTGTTGAACTCTGAGTTGATTTGATCCATCATTCTGGGGATATTGAGATATTTTCACTCCTGTTCTTCCTAGGTGGTCACATTGATGTGGTATACACTTCTAGTTTCTCTTCCACGATTGGTACGTTGTGCAGTGGCGATCCCTACGTACTCGTGCTCGAAATCATTTAGGCCATGGATACTGCTCTACTTCACGTCTCCTTCACTCTTCACTACTATCCTATTCTTTCATTTTCTCTAAGTCATATTTGGAAATGCTCTTAATGGTTCAATCCATGCCTCATGGCCGATTCTTATAGCCTTCCTTTCTACCATGTCAAGGATTTTGACCATCATTTCCAAATCCCTCGAAGATTGACCAAATATGGTGTCGATCTAGAAAATCTAACGGTTTTGTTTCTTCATAAATGCACGTCTTTCCCACTTGCATCATTTCCCATCGATTTTAATTGCTGCATTTATTGTACTATTTGACCATGTCGCTACTCGTTCGATATCGCCAAGCTCCAACTTTGTTGGAATATTTTTTTCCTTTGTTGTTGACCCCTTTTACTGTGATTTTCTTTTCCTTTCTTTTCCTTTTCTCTTTGTTTTTATCAGTGTGGCTATCAACAATGGTGTTGCATCTAGTTATCTCGATAGGGCTTTAGCTGACTTCCATTTACTAGTTTTTGTAGTAATTCTTCGTCTAATTGTTGCAATTGTACTACATCTCTGTTGGTGATGAAATGAATACCATAAGGTCCTAAATAATGCATTTGTCTTACATGGGTGTTTTGCGAACTTGATGTCGTATAGGAGAACCATATCTTTGTGTTGGAAGTACTTTTATTTTACACGGCGGTCATGCCATGCATTCTGTCGATCCTTCTCTACTTATTGGTTAAAACTTGTGATGAACTGATGCTCCTCGAGTTGTAATAATTGCGTCAAGCATTCTTCAACCACTCCTTTATAACACGTGCCTATCGTTGTCATTATGCATAGCCTAGGAACAATGTACTCCATCGAAATTAATGGTTCTTGTCTGTACACGAGCTTGAATGCTGTTTGTCCCATCAATATTTTACATGCTTTTCTATAGGCTCATAATATCGTAGGTATTTTCATATCCCAATCATCAATATTTATGTTGCATACCTTTATTAGTGCATGTTCCAATACCTTGTTGAATTCCTCAACTACTCCATTCGCTTGCGGGTGATATGGAGTACTCTTCTTGTATTGTATTTGAAATTCCTCTATCATGATGCTAAGAATTTGATTAACAAAGTGACTCCTTAGTCTCTCATCAGTATCATGGGACAACCAAAACGAGCAACCACATTGTCAAATAGGAACCTGATTGTTGTCGTAGTTGTACACTTTGTCACTAGTGTTTCTTATGCCCATCATTCCAAGTAGTATGTCGCATTAATGATATATCACACACCCATCCATTTCTCTAGAGGATTGATGGGTCCCACAAAATCGACAACCCATTTATCAAATGGTTTTAGCATTATCTAAGGAACTAGCGGTATAATGTCTCATTGTGATGGCTTCCCCATCCTTTGATAGACATTGCATATTTTAGCATAATATTTGGCATCACTATGCATTGTCATCCACCATAAATAAGATTGGAGTATCTTTATAGTGGTTGCATGACCTCCATAATGTCCTCCTGCAATTTTGTCATGTTCCTTTGCCAATATTATCTCCTGCTCATGCGGTAGAACATATCGACTTAGAATTTCATCTGGCCCCATTTTGTAGATTTGTCCTACGATTAGTTGAAAATTCATAGCTCTAACAACCAGTTTCTTCTTATGACTCATGGTGTATTCATCTTGGGCTTTTCATGTCGTAAAAAATTGGACAATTTGCTCATATGGTCATCCACCATTCCGATCTTAAACAACTGTGCATCAGGTATGTCTTCCTCGATGTTTCTTGGCTCTTTGTTTGTCTCTATCCTTGACAGATGATCAGGTCCTACATTCAACTGCCCTATCTTCACAATGATTTCAAAATTGAACTCTTGGAATAGTAATAACCATCGAAAAATATTTTTCCCCAACAAAGGATTTTTAACCAGGTACTTCAGTGTTGAGTGATCCATAGAGATTTTGAAATGTCCACCCAACAGGTAATGGTAGAATTTTTGTAGTGCATACACCATTGCCAATAATTTGCTCTCTTTTATTGTGTAGTTTTGTTCCACAGTAGACACATTCTGACTTGCGAATGTGATTGTGTGATCGATCGATCCTTCCCCTGTTTGAGCGAAAATCACTCCTAATGTGACTGATGAAGCATCGATATGGACATGAAACTCCTTTTTCCAATCTAGAAAGACTAATATCGGTTCTGCAATGATTTTCCACTTCAGAGTATCGAGAGTTCTCTAACATTCATTGTTCCATTTGAACTCTGCATCCTTCTTCAATGGTTTTTCCATTGGTGTTGTGATCATTGTGTATCTCGTTATGAACTTCTAGTAATATCATGTGTGACCCAACATCGTGATTAGTTCTTTTACTGCCATTGGTGCGGGTAGGTCGATAATTACCGCAATCTTGGAAGGATCGACCAACATCCCCTCCTTGCATAAAATATGTCCCAAAATAATCCCAAACAAAGCACAAAATACACACTTCTTCAGATTCAACGAGATTTGATGTTGTCAACATATTTCTGACATTAGTCAAAGGTTTAGAGTTTGGTATTTTACCAACCCATAGACTATCTAGTAATCCATGTAAACTGTCACGAATTTATGAGTGAATTTCTTAAGCACAATGACGACTATCCTCAAGAAGATTGTAGGTGCATTCTTGAGACTGAGCTGCATTATCGTGTACTAAAAACATCCCCATTCTGTTACGAAAGTGGTCTTTTGCATATACTCCTTAGCAATCCTTATCTGGTGGTAGCCTAAAAATCTATCTGTGAACAAATAAGTTCGCAAGTTTAACAAACACAAATAAACATATAAGAACATGAATTTCATCATCAACATAATCCTTATATTATCTCCAAAACCATCTTACAAAAGAGAAGCATTCCTTGGTCGAATAGCCTCAGACCAGAAAAATATTCATTCACAAATCGACTCACTTATGCTTCCTTCAATTGATGATATAATGACTCTAATCCTAATTCTAATTATAGGCTTGATTCATTACAAAATGGTCCACATAGCTGACTTTATAAATACTTTTGACAAAAAATTCTAACTAACTCGACCAAAATGACCACACTTGTGAATTTCTTCTTCTACACAGTTGACTCTTTCTCATGTCGATGTATTCCTTGTCATTGGTGGAAGTGCACCTTGCGCATCATTTCCATCCCCTTTCCAACAATATTATCAAGGACTTAAAAGTTAGCATTTCTGCATATCCAGATATATTTGTTTTGATGGATGTTACAGTTGTTGATGTACCTGATGTGTGGGGAATTATTTTATCTAGGATATGGCCTACGAGTTTGGTTGGTAGTATACATCTCTATCAAGATAGATAAGATAAAATTGAAAAGTTTTAAATTACATCCAATCATAGGACTCAGAATTTGTACAGCTTACAAGTAATGGGGATGCGTAAGCACCTAGTATATCATGCATCTTGTGGCAAACTCTAATGCAATCTATAAATTTATGAAATACTTCATCTCTAGACAAAAAGAGCCTCAAAGAAAACAATATTCAATGAGGACCAAAAATATTATTTTTACCTCTTAGAATTGAGGAAAGTAATTGATATAAGCTACAAAGGGAAAAATGAAAACTATTGGAAGCTAAAATAGTATTGCCTTTACATCCATAGTAAAAAAATCACTATCTAGGGTTTAAATAGTTGGTTAAGATAAAGTGGTGAGACTCCTTCAAATGGTTTCAATTCCACTACAACACTATTGCCACCAACAACCACAACAAGACACAATTAATCACAAGACACAAGAACAGTAAAACATCAAAACTGAGGCATCAATAACACAACAACTAGGGTTAATTCAACATCAAATATCTAGAATAGCAATGACCTCAAAAATACCGTCCTTGATCTTAATGGTTGAAGTTTAAGGAAAATACCCCACAAGCCCAACCCATTTCACTTTCACCACCAACCTGTCAACAATTACGGCTAGACATAGTAAATCACATGGGTTGTGTATGTCTAGGAAGCCAGGTGGAGAACATTCAACCCAGCAATTATTGACACATATCCAACTTAAGGTAAGAACATAATTTACATGTACATTTAAGAAACAAGGTGGAACACATGTACCAACCACAAATTCAACAAATTTATGTTTTTAATGATCTCCCATTGCCATCTCAAAGGGGTAACTAGTCAATTAATTCCTACTTGTCAATCAAAACCAACATTTTTTTTTTCAAAATGCAGAAAATGATTAGTGAAGCTTTTGTTCAAAGTGTTGTCATGTGTCTAGTATAGATGGTCAATGAAGGAGGCATAATGTTCAATGCCTATAGTGTTATTTGATGTAATCCCAACACAAACATTGCACGTCATTGCAAAATGGTATTCCAAAATTTAGAGCAGTACTTGGAAAGAGGAATGATTGGAAAACTTGAAAGTTCAACAAAATCCATGATGTTAAGATTCTAGGAAGTGAAAGAGTGGTCACCTTAGAGGTTGTGGACATGATTTTGGAAATGGTTATGTTACTATGGAGAAATTATGGTTTTCCATATTCCTGAATGGCACTTGATACTCTAGCCCATGGTGAAATTTAGCTCCTAAATTTTTAAGTTAGAAATCATATGTCTTAACGTTAAACAAAATCAAACATTAAATTTTCACTTTATATTATGAAACACTTTGATTAAATATTATGTATAAAATGTTTTCCTTTATAAGAGTGGGTGGGGTTTATGATTACATATAGGGAAACAAAATCTCACATCTTGCAAGTTTATGTGTGAACTATTAATTTAATTTTAGCATTTAACTATTCCCTTAGATCTTCAGCATGTTTATGTTTAAAGTGTTAACAACTCTCATCATTATATTTTATCTTCCTCTAAAATTGCATGAGCTCAACTAAACATAATGCAAGCATCTTCAAAGGGTTCCAAAAGACAAAGGCAAAGTGAGGGTTCTACAAAAAGTAGTTTCTTAACAATGTAGACTTCGAACTAATCTTCCATAATATTTTTTTGATCTACATGTTCCAGAACAGCTGCAAAAGTATTCAATCATTGCTTTTAATAACTTAGGAGGAATCAAACATTTGAGACATTTAGATTTAAATCTCCTACATTAATTTGATGATGTTATTAGATTTATTCAATCAATTGTTACTAGTAAAAGATCCAAGTTTCAGTGAATATTAATAACCACCATCACCATCATCATCATCAATAATGTACCCAATGTTTCAAAAACATATAAAATTCAATGTTAAAAAATTAAAATCTCAAACATTAAAACTAATGTTTTTGGAAAGTCAAACAACCTTGAATATTTAGGATTTAGAGCTTTTGATCAGTTCCAAAACTTTCCTTGTAACATCACCTCTTAGATGCACATTAAATGGCTCTACATTCATTGTAGGAGTTTGAAACAACTCCAAGACTTGGGAGAACTAATTTATTTTTGAATTCTAAAAATCTTAAAGGATTTGAATATTCAAGGTCATAGGCTTTCATATTTACCTCAATACATCAACTCAATAATCTCCGAAGTCAATTTCTCATGGGTTGAACATGGAACCTTCCTAAACCAGTGGCTAAACCTAAAATATATTAGTAATTTCTAACGCTGGTGCAGATTGAACCTTCAACTTTTTGCTCATGTAACAGGTGCCACTTTCCCTCATTTTGTTATTAGACAATTTTCATTTTTTATTTCTTATTTTTCCAAGCGCGAAGACTTTCCTTAAAGGAGTGGACAAGTGGACGTGCCAGAGTGGTTATAAAGAATGACTAGAAATCATGTAAGATTTTTCCATGTAGGTTCAAATCATGTCATCCATGACTTCTTTACCGTACAAGTTTTAACACTTCTTCCATCATTCACGACTACTTTACCCTACAGGATTTAACATTTTTTCATAATTTAGCAATGTAAAATTAACATCCTACTCTCGTATAATTCTACCAATTAGCGGGAATCGAGCCCAGTTTATATCGACCACGGGTCCTTTATCCTACAGGATTTGGTATTTTTTCAAAATTTAGCTGTCTAAAATTCAGATCCTAACAAGAGAAATGAAACAGGGACAACCGGGTCCGAACAAATTTAGTAGTGTAATATTAACATCTAATTCAACATTTTTTCAAAATTTAGTAGTGTAAAATTAACATCTTATTCAACATTTTTTCAAAATTTAGTAGTGTAAAATTTAGATCCTAACAGGAGAAATGAGACAGGGTTCAATCGGGTTCAAACAAATTTAGCAGTGTAAAATTAACATCCTACTCTTACAATTCCAAGGATCAGCGGGAAGAACACAGATTTTCCATAACACAGTACCTTTATCCTGCATGATTCAACATTTTTTTATATTCTAAACATAGGTGAAATATTTTTCCAGTCATATGCAATAGGGTTTTGGAGCATAAAATGCAGAAATTTACCATCCATTTTTTGTCTCATATTGATGACTGCGTGCCTAAGGAAGTTTTAGTCATAAAGAATGTTTTAGGTGATAGGACTTGTATGGTGTAGCAAGGTTTTTATGATATAAATTTATTATCGCCTATTTCGTGGAATGTACAGTATTGTGGGATTCATAACTAACATGTTGAAGCATCTCTCAATCAGTCAAAGACAGTCAACGTAGCAAAATCACAGAAGAAATATGAAAAAATCAGATTTGATGACTTACTTGATGGGAAGAAACTTCCTTGTACTCATATTTTAACTTTTAGATCAAATCTTGACTCTCGGAAGTAAGTCAATAACTAAAACAAATATGGGCCTTAGTTAAGGGCATAAACATACATAAGAGAGAGACTATAAACTATTATAAAAGGGACATACAAGTATAGAAGAAGAATGAACCACTCAAAGATGTACCACATAGTCAAGATCAGCCCCAAAAATTTGTTAGGATATTTAGACACTTGGGAGTTAGTTAAGATCAACTTGTGTAAGATTTCCGTTAGGTAAAGTGTGTTTCTTTAGTATGCATTAGTATGCATTTGTAAATATTCTAATCCAACGGTCATGATATGTACTAGACATAAAGAGATCCGATGGTTCAACTTCTCTTAGATCATACCTACCATTGATCCGTGGCTTAACACTGGATTGGTCCATGATTTCTATTTGAAGAGCATGGAGGGTCCTTGGCTAATTGATCGATTATGAGAAGCTCATTTGTAAATTTCTTTCTTTTGCATAATAAATTGCTCCAAGTAGCTATTTGGCTGGGGTCGTGGACTGTTTCCCTCTTGAGGGTTTTAACCATGTCAAAATATCGATGTGTTGATCTATGATATGTTTGTGTGAGTGGCTGCTCTTGGTGTTCAGTCTTTTGGGAGTACCCCGTGTACCCGAAAAAAATTCAACCAGCACACCAAAGTATCCCTCAAACAATGAAAGAAATTCAACACAACAAAAATGCATCCAGAGCAAGAATCAATATGGACTTGCATGCATGAAGGGGAGAGAACGAAACTTTATGTAGAAACCCTGATAAATAGCAGTGCTAAGTAAGGACAGGTTTGGTGTTGCAAGTAGACCCAAAATCCAAATAACGCTCAAGAAGAGACATCCTTCAAACCCTTGTCTCATAAACAAGTGTGCTTGAAAACCCTAGATCAGCCATGCCAAAACAGAGCTCAAAGTTCCAGAAATACATAGCTCTCAACAAAGTCTATACTAGTTCTTATAGCCTCTCAAAGACTTCCTAGAAGGTCCTTAGAAGTGAAGTTAGTGCTTCTCTTACAAGTAAGTTAGGCATGACATCATCAATTTATAAGTCAAATCAAAGTGGTAACTAAACAATTTAATGAGGATGCATAACAAAAACAAGGGTCAATGAAAAGGATAACCACAAGAGGGATAACCACAAGTTAACACAAAAAGTGGGCTAACCACAAACAAAACAGAATAACTGGACTAACCACAAATTCAACATAACAAAGCAAGTGGGATAAACATAAACATAACATTACAAGTGGGATAAGTGACAAAGTCAACATAACATGACAATTGGGCTAACCATGAATTCAACATAACATAACCAGACTCTCTTTCAAAGATATGTGGTCCACTGTATGTCCCATGCAACAACTAAAATTTTATCATCACTATATAGGAAGGGTTAAACCTAGAATATTTTATTTGCTTATCCTCATTTAGGTTCTACTGGAAAATGAGTTTCAAAACACCCAACCAATGGGAAATTTTTGGCCCTAGGAAAACATAGGAAGAATTCAGTTAGAATTCTTCTCGGAAGATAAAGAGTTCAGTCGCAGGGAGAAGAAATTGTGACGGAAGCAGTTGTGGAAGGAAGAACAAGGTAGAAGAAGAAGCTACAGAGGAAGTTGTGATGGAGGAAGACAAAAGAAAATAAGAAATAAAGAGCTGAGATAGAAGAAGTAGTCACAAAGGAAGATGTGGCAGAAGAAGAGTTCGTAAAAGAAGAGAATTCGTTACAAAAGAGAGGTTGTGACAGAAGGAAAGGATGCGATGAGATAAACCATGATGGAAGAAACCATGATAGAAAAGGAATGCATCAACGCAACGGTTGGAAAGGACAGCTTAAGAGATCATGGGTATGAAGTTAGCTATATTCACAGGTGTTGTAAGGAATAAAATCATTTTGTATTTTGAGCTGATAGTTCCTACTGACAAGTGTGACTCTAATAGGAATGGCAGCCTATTGGCTAACAGAATGAATTCGGTTGAATGCGACATGTAAAGAGTCTATAAAAGGAATAACCCAAGTTGTATGTGGGTTACTTAATTAGATTTACCTCATTATCTGTTAGTTACTTTCTTAGTTGCTTAATTCCTATTCAGTTAGTTGTGTTTGTAAGAAGAGTTAGTCGATCCAAGTTTTGTGTGGGTCAACAGTAGAGTCGAGGAGTAGAGTAATCAATCCAAGTTGTGTGTGGATTGACAGTAGAGTAAAGTAGGAGAGGATTGAATGATATAAGAATAGATAACATCGAAGAAGAGAGAAGTCTGTATAGGGAAGAGAAGAAGATATAAAATAGATTTTGCAGCTGAGTGCGCAGAAAAAATGTGTCATATATTTCTCATGCCAAATTAAAAGAACCTTTGTAGTTTTCCCTAGATGGGTTTCAATGTTAAATATTGTCTCATTGAGTAGATGATGAATGTGTTTATGTCGCATTAATGTATATGATGAATGTGCTTAATTCACAGGAATGTATATTGTAAATAAGTGTTTATTTATTTTCTTATGAATGAGTTATCTTATTCATGAGTCCCACTATTGATAGGTAACACGTGTGTTAAAGCTTATATTGATGTTATAATTTCTGTCTATGGATAAGTTAAGTAGTGTCTTATCTTTTCATAGTAAGAATCAGCAATACACCCATCGGCTTCGGTTGAGCGATTTGATAAGGTGTCAAGGGAGAAAAAATCCCCACCCAACTACAGAAACCTAGTTCCGGCAGCTACTCATAAGAGATATCGTGGGTGAGACTGCATCTATGTCACAGGTGCTAGCGATTGATCCTTGCTCTACCGGGTCGATAGCTTGGGATTTGTTGTGCACAAAAGAAGGTATCAACCTAGGTCGAAGGGAAAAATACCAACAAATGGTTATGTTGTCAGGACCGTTAATCATTTTGGTGAGGGATATGTTTTGGCATCCGATGAAGTTGGAAATCCAAGATTGGGTGGATATTAAAGCATTAGAGTTTGCACAATAAGAAAGTAAAGGATCGTGATTGAATTCGACAAGGTGGTTGGAACGATACCTTTATACATATATTCACGAGATTTTATTTTCTTATTTCACTATTGTGTTGTATGAATGGTTGTCAAAGTTAGCAATCAAGTGAAAAAAATTCTAAAAAGGAGAACCAAATGAGTGGAATCCTTGGTTAATTCAGCAATTGAAGAGTATTAGCAACCATGGGTTGTCAATTTTTGAGTAGACAGTATTTTGGAGGGATACATTACTAAGTTTTTTTTGACACAATAACCTCATATACTGAGGTGAAATGAAAATTTTTCCAAGGACCAACAGGAAGATACTTGACCTATTTGAAAACTTGGATAAAGATGATTGTATGTGAAAAAGGAATCTTGAGAATGGAGTCATATTAGAGGGACAGTGCGCAAAAATTTGGGATATGTCGCAGAAGAAGTGCGTGAAAAATGGAGCAAATTAAGTTGAGATGTTCCCTGTTGATAGAGGAACTAAACTAGAATGTGCATGTATAAGAAGCAGAAGGATATTTCGGTTGGGAAAAAGAAGAAAAAATGTGAAAAGAAGAGGTAGTTGTAGTACGACCAGAGAAGAAGACAACGAGTTGACATCACATTTTGGCAAAGTTTCTTGCGACAAACAAGAGTAATGTCACCCTATATCCGAAAGAGAACAAGAAGAAGCGGAATCTCAAGATGTAGAGTACAAGTACGGTACACCTACAACCATGCACACATCGTTGGAGGTAAGATCTAGAAACTCGTCTCCTAGTGGTTTTGTAAATACAAGTAATACTAATGCTACAGATAGCAGACAAGGGATTCTGGCTAGTCAAACATTTTGTCCAAGTGTAACAAGATTCAATATAATGGATGGAAATGATATTAAGTTGCCAATATTTAATGGAAATGGGTTAGGAACCAAGAACAACATTGGTTTCTATGTGAATCCATATGGACTGTGCGATAGGTCTGAGACAAAATGATAAAGAAAGTGTAGATGATCACAACCCTGATAGCTCATGCGTTAGAATGGTACATGAATTTCTCTATAGTTCTGGCGGGAGTCACGCAAAAAACACTCGGCGAAATTAAAGTGGGATTAATAGACGAATTCAGAAAGCCGAAATTTGAGTCATAATGCATCACATAAATTAAATAAATCAAGTAGTTACCTATAGAATCTGTCCGGGACTTCAATTAGATATTTAAGACATTGATGGACAAAGTAATCTTTCAAATGCTAAATGTACAGCACAACGAATTGTTCATTGCAGTGTTGTTTCCGCACATCTAAATTGTGTTGCTACAATAGAAGATTGTGTCACAAATAGAATCTTTAGAGATAGAAATGAAATTAGAATCCTCACCAATTGGATACAATTGGTGCAGGAATGATGCATATTTGGTCACATATAGCCAACCTTACGCTACAACTCTAGGACCTTAAGAAAGGAAAAGAGATCCAAGAATAAATTTGGTGTAGAAAATGCATATCTGAGGGACACCATAAGGATAATTTTTCAGTGCTCATGAACTATGTCGTGGTAGAAACGCCAAACCTGATAAATACACAAGGGATTCCTTAGTGTAGAATATGTTAGAATTTAGGCCATCGATCGAAAGAGTTCTTGTATTTTCATAAGATTATAAGTACACCAGCTAGTTTGTACTGTAAATTTTGTAAATCCATAGGCCATGACGAGAAGCACTGCATATCTTTCCAGCTGCTGCAGGAGAAAATGGTGGATACCTATTTGGTGAAGAATGAAGAGTAGATGCAAGCTAAGAAAGTGAAAGATCAATACCCACCCACTCAATATACACCAACCCAATATCAACAAAATCCATATACTCAACCCCAATATAAAAAAAATAGTATCATCGCAACAACACTACCCTCAACCTAGGGGAGTAGAAATTTTTGGGGTGGAGGAAAAAAATAAGGATGAGGATTTGGTTGTGGAAGAGGCCAAATCATATGCTATAATTGTGGGAAATCAGGACATTTCGCTCAGGATTGTGTGAGTCCTACAAAAACATGTTCATATTGTAAAGCTGTCAAACACACCGTTGAGGAATGTCCTTAACTGATTGCTAAGTGACATGCAAAGAACTTGGTAAATCCAATTCTCTTGCAAAATACCAATCTAAATCCCCACCAGAAAATCCAAATGATTTATGTAGAGACGAGAGAAGAAAAGATTGATGTCGTGACAAAAGGAGGTGTTGCAACTGGAACACATGAAAATGCACATCATGACTAACTACAGGTGTGACCGAAATCACAAAAGAAAGTATAGTTTAACGCCCAGATATAAAAGGAAGTATTCTTGGGCACACAACTAGAATTCATCGACTGTAATCAAGTGTTGACGTATTCTCCTACATTACCAAGAGGACAAGTAAGGTATATGCTTGAAATATTCGATTGGTTATTTTGAAAGAAACGGATGGGAAAGGTTAGTAAACTTAAATAATTTTTCAAAAGTTTCTTATCATTAATCCATTATAAATATGTTATTGCATAGTTAATATCTCTAACAGAAGAAACTCAGGAAGCACTATGACTAGACAGAAGAGTTAACCATGTCATAAAAAAAGATTAAAGACCAGTCCCGAGCTAAGAATGACTACATAGATAGGATATTATGATATGGACTATATCATTTTGGACTTGGTCTCTAATGTCAATATTTTTACAAGCCAGACATGGGAAAGTTTGGGAAAATCGTGACTGGATTGGTATCCCATTGAGCTTAGATTATCAATTCATTCGAAGGTCCTACCTACTGGTTGACTGAATTAGGTGCCTATCAAGGTAGAAACCCTAAGAACATATGCAGATTTTGAAGTGATCAACATTGTTGATGATACAAACCCATATCCTTCACTTTTTGGGATCAACTGGGTGATATAAAAATAGACCATCATAAATTTTAAGAGAAGAATCTTATCATTTGAATATTCAGAGATAAGGGTGATCATTCCAATTAATTTGCTAGAAGGACAGAGATATGTAGAACGAGTGCACAGTGAAGGACAAGGTGAATATCTCGACCATATCTATAATATCACATATGTAGGAGATGACTATATAAATCCAACAGTTGGTGGAAAGCTGAGTTGGCAGAGTGTTAGCTCATGGACATCTGATTTGAGTGAAGGATTAGAAAATCGATATAATCATATGCATGAAGTATCCATGAGAAGATGCGCAATAATTTCACGATATGTGCGACTGGTAGGAGTTGAGACAAGCAAACTACCCACATATGAAGGTTTAACTAAACTTGCATCTTTTCTGATAGAGTTTGAAGTGAAAGTTACAGAATCTCGACGCTTGTCTTCCCTAGACTTTGATCTGAAATATATGCCTACTAGATGGCGGGGTACAAATAAATAATATGGCTCTGAATGGTCACAATGTATAAGATTATGGAGATAATATTTGGAGAATAGATCTGTTATTATTGGTCCCAAGTATACAGGATTGATATATCATATCGAACATACTGAGTATTGCCGCATGACATGGCAGGCATGTACGCGACCGAAATGGGTCCATCACTTCCTACATATACTGGACATGATACCAAGGAATTGGTATACATAAGTTGAGCTTCAATGAAGAACTCTTGAATGGGAGTAATTGTTGATGTATTTGTAACTTTGGAATCTATTCACTTGTATATCTTATATTGTATTTCATTGTACCCTAATGTTCTTATCGGGATAATCATTAATAGAATAAATTCATGTAAAGTCATTGAGGTTAACCCTCCACTGTAAGTCGGGGCAATAGTCTCCATAGTTGAGGGGTATTAGGGTTATTAGACTCTCCTAGAGAAGTCGGCCCTGTAGAGTAAATGTCATGTGTAAAACAAGTATAAATAGAGAGTGAGACTCTCTATTTGAAACACACACTCACTAAACTGTAGTGCATGAGTGAGAGGAGTAGCTCGCAACAAGTGAGAGAGAGAATAGTTGTCGAAGATCATCTTTATGTTTTTGGGTTTTACTTTTTCTATTGGTGCTCATTCTATCTCTAAGGAATTTGTGGATTTTTCTCCTTTATGGTCTCCCCGAGTAAAACTCTTTCTGTCTCTTGTCTCTTGTGATTATTGTTGCACATGTTATTCTCCCAGATAAGATCCTAGATAATATTGATTAAATGATGAAAATCTAACATGGTATCAGAGCTAACCTGAGAAGCAAACTCTGTGCAGCTACAGAAGCTAGGGATTCTTACTTTTTTTTGGGGTCTCCCTCCACAGATCATCAACAAAAAGAGGCTAGTCTAACTCTCCATTGAAGGGCACATCTTTTTGTCGAAGCATAATTTGATTTCGAGCATTTTCAGTTTTTGACCTGTCACTACTGCGAGAAATTAGGGCTTTACACAGAAGAAGAATTTTATAGTGAGCCTAGCATAGGATTTCTCTCCTCCTCAAAATCAAAATTTAGATACTAAGATCGAAATTTTTGGTTGGGTAAAACTCCAGGAAAGTCAAACTCTAATTTGATCCTGGACCAGAAAACCCTAAAAGACTAAAACTAGTCATTTTGGTGCATTCTCTATATCTCGAAATTGGAGAAGGATCAGGAGCTGAAACGTTTACAAATCGAAGAAAAATCCCTGATGTACCATTTGTAAAAATTTCAGCCTCATATTTACTATATTCTGGGAGATACAATGCCTCTAATTTAGGGTTCCAGCCTCTCCTTGGATTCATCCCTAAACAGGACACCTAGAGAAAATTGCTATATCTCGAGCTAGAAAGGTCCAAATCAAAATTTGAAAGATGTTCCAAATAGGGAACAGATTTTAATTTCTATGGTAAAATTTTCATAACTGAAAGGTGAAATAGTGACATGTGGCAGTCTATACAAGTTTTCTATGCTGAACAGACATAAAATAAGTCACCTTGGGAACACTCTAATAAGTCCCAATTGGTGAAATCAATTCTACTCAAACCTACAGTGTTGAAAATAGGATAGACGAGGCTACCTCAGTGCAAAGTTTCAAACACAAAGGAGCAATACTTTCATATATATTGGAGAAAGAATATTAAGAAATTTTGTAGAAGAAATTGGAGAAAACTAGGTTATCATATATTTTGCAGTTCTGGTCACAGTTTTGGGAAAATGAGTATGTTGCTCAGCTCGCCTTAAGGAGGTGCATCTTTCTATCCAATCAGATATGAAAGATTCCAAGTTTTGAAAATTAGGGTTTCTCTAAGAAACCCTAGATCAGCCAGATACAAAATCAAGACAAACACCTCAAATCGATAAGATCTAATATTTTTCTATTTAGATTTGAGGTTCTCATTTCAAAATGAGCTGTTGGAGCAGGGTCCCGCAGCTACAGAAGAAGCTACTAGTTTTGGCGGAATGATAAGCTTTGGCGAAAAGAAGTTAAGACAGAGCTACGACGCCGTATCACGTTTCCAGCTGGAGAGCAGAGCCAAAAACCATGACTTTTTTAGATGCAAAAGTCAAAGAAAGGCAACGGTACCTGAGTGGCCGAGAAGGGAGAGCTCACCCACTGCATTGAAGGCAGCGACGGAAGACAGGAGGGCTCAGTGACCCTCATTAAGAAGAAGGAGCAACGAAGCTCAAGCATTGAAGATGAAGGACAGCACGAGAAGCGGTGCATAGTACCCATGGTCAGTGCCGGGAAGCATGGAAGACTGCAGAGAGCTGTGGTGTGACGGGAAGCGGCTACCTCAAGGACAGAGAGGACCGACTGTCACTAATTAGGGTTTGGGTTACTGTTGGGACAGGCCCACAGTGTTGTAAAAGCAGGACCTTCGGGCTGCTTATAAAAGAATGTAATTTTGTATTATAAAGGGTTAGTTAGTTAGCTAGTTGGTTGGATAGACAATTAGACAATCGTGAATGAAATAGGCAATAAGGATAAGTATACTGTTGTAAAAGCCGAGCTCTGGTTCTGGTCTTAGCTGTAGCAATCTTACTGAAACCAGTAGCTGGTTTATAAAGCATGCATGTAATGATCCGCATGAATCAACTGAGAGGGAAGAGTATATTGTAAGAGAGAAATATAGAGAGAAGAGAGATCTAAGAGAGAATATCTTGAGCTGCATATGCGGTGCAGCAGAACTGTGTTTTACCTTCCCCTTGAGCTATAATAGAAAACACAGTTCTGTGGACGTAACTTCCATCCTGGAGGTGAACCACGTTAAAATCTGTGTTATGCGACTGGTTTATGTGTTATGTTTACTTATGCATTGCTCAGTTATTTCATGGACTTCGTTGCAGTTTAATGGATGAATGTATTAATCAGTTCACCACAGCACATAAGGATAATCAAAAGTTAAAAGCCTTTGGCATGTTGTATGTGTTTCATTTATGTTTGCGTAAACAACTACTGGTTGCAGTATTGAATAGATTTGTATGTTAAGTCTTGCATGTCGACACGAGCAACGCTAAGTGCGCTAAACCGCGGAGTTAGGATATCACAGAGAGGTGATATCGCACCGGCAGAGAAGCTGCAGTGCGTGATACCGCAGGTTGAGGACTTTGCGTTGAGCAGGAGCTGCGTGTCGCACGGTGCGTGGCGATGTGGTAAGGCTAGAAATATCGCAAGTCAGGGAAAGTGTGCACCATAGAGAAGGACAGCACGGTGGTGGAAAGAAATATCTCGCGGCTAGAGGAGCTGTGCAACCCGAGCAGGAGGTCGCGCGACGCACAGACGCAGGAAGGAGGTCTTGTGGATAGGAGAGCTGCGCGCCACCAGTAGGATTGCCTCGAAACCTGGTCCAAGACACTTGAGTCCTTGGACAACCCATTAGATTCACTTCGGGTGAGACTTCAGGCTGCCTTGTGGTTTGTTTCCGAAAGGGCCAGTGAGCTAGGGGTGTTGTTGGTTGATTATAGTAAACCCAGGTCTGCCCATGCAATCAACAAATGGTTCCGTTGCTGGTTTGAATGACTGGGAGTTAATGTTCTGTTGGCATCCTACCAGAGAAGAGTTTCACCAGTGGCTAGATTCAGACTTAAGGGAGTTTTCCAAGAAAGAAAATCAAATCCCTAAACTGAGCACAGAGGCCTGGTTAGAAAAGCATATCGCTTCAGACATACACGCTATATTTTTTGCAACCTATGGAAACGAGCTTTTCGACTGGTTATCCAAGTTGAAAGATAGGAACACATTCAAGAAGAAAAGAAACATTGTCTGGACACCGGAGCTGATTCAGACCGTGCAGAACCTTGACAATCCGATTACGAGAGCAGTGGACTTCTGGCTTACCAGTGTGCTAGACAGCTTTGTTACAGAATTTGCAGTCGACCAGAGAAAGAGCTTCAGCGAAGCCGAACGATACTTCTTCAGAGGATATCGCGATAAGTACCTAAGATCTCTAAACTTGTCCCTTAAGATGCTACTATACAAAAAAGGAACAATGGATCTAGTCTCAGATGAATAAGTAAAGATAGTAATGTCACAAGAGTTTGAAAGTGATTTTGATGACATTAGACGAACATGTAGTAGAAAGAAGTATAAAGTAGATTTTAGCTCTCCGATATTTGAAGACAGTTCAGACAGTATTAGACAACAGAGCCCTAGCACCACAAAAGAACCAGAGGGGGGTATCCCTTACCACCCCTATACTCCACAGAAACAGACAGGGACTCAGAATAACCCCGTAGGTACCCCATCTAGTAGTTCACAGACAGTACCTACTCCCGCTACATCACCTTTACCTACACCACTGAGTGGTAGTAATCCAGTCAGTCAGAACCCACCACAGAGAAATAGAATGGGAGACGACATGAAGCTACCTATTTTTAAAGGTACAGGAGCAGAAGACCCGGAACAACATTGGTTCCTATGCGAAGCCATGTGGACCATTAAAACAATCAACGATGACAACCTTAAACTTGTAGAGTTGGTCACCACACTCAGAGACAGAGCCTTGACATGGTACATAAAGTATACTACATTGCCCAAGACACTTGCCCAGGTCAAGAACGCCATGATCAAAGAGTTTAAGAAACCTAAGTCTGAGCCTCAGTGCATTACAGAGCTTAAGGATATTAAGCAGCTACCATCAGAGTCAGTATGGGACTTTGACCAGAAATTCAAAGCTCTTATAGACCAAGTAAGTTTTGAGTTTGCGCCGGAGCAGCATAAGGAATGGTTTATTGCAGCTGCTGCTCCCTCATATCAGAATGCCACTAATGTAGCATAAACTCACTACTCAAGATGAAGCGCTGGAGATGGCAATGAAACTAGAGGCTTCACCTTTAGCAGAAACCAGTACAGGCATGACAACTCTACAGACCCAGTTGGCCAACCTCACGTTACAGATACACGAACTTTAAAAAGGCAAATAGGTTATGCAAGACATATGGTGCATAAAGTGTAGAGCACATGGCCATAGTAAAGACAACTGTCCAGTCTTTGCAGAATATTTAGCATCAGGGGCTCCTAACCTCTTACCATGCACACAAGGGCCATGGTGTAAAATATGTAAAACACAAGGACATCCACCTCAGCAATGCCCTTTGCTTCAGAAGTATGTACAGACACCTAAAAACCTATATTGTATCTTCTGTAAATCCGTCGGGCATGATCAACAGGACTGCTGAGCTTATGATCTCATGTTAGATAGAAAACATGATGTGTACAGAGTCCAAGCAGACACACAGGGTCCAGCAACAGGACCACAGCCGGATCAGGCTTACGGAGGTCGTGCAGGAGGATTCAGAGGACGAGGCCGTGGAGGAGGCTTCGCACGTGGAGAAGGCTTTGGCTGAGGAGGAGGTTTTGGCCAAGGTCATGGACCAGTCACTTGTTATAATTGTGGAATTGTAGGACACTATGCTAGGGACTGTTAAAACGCCACTACTACTTGTAACTACTGCAAATCTTATGATCATACTATAGAGGAGTGTCCTATCTTGATAGCTAAGATCAAAGACCCTAAACTAGCCACACACCAGAACATCCAACTTATCATTGCTGAGCAGGCAGAACCAGAACCAAGAGTCAATATTGTGACTCGGAGCGGTGCTTCCACCAGTGGCACATTGCAGGAGACTGAAAAGAACACAAGTCAGGAGTGGGTGCGTCGAGCTCCTAGTAAAGCAACAGCACTCGACCTACAACAGAATAAAGAGACCTTTCATGAATCCAAGGCTTCCTTTGATGAACCTACACTATCAGGAATGCAGGTACCGCCATCTAGGAGCGTACCGCAGCAAGCACCTTGTGGCGATAGCCCTGAGCAGGTACAGCAGGCTACCACATCGGGAACATGCGACGAGGATGAATCGACAGGAAGTGTACAATCCTTCCTGCACAGCTGCTTGAAACTCCTGAGAAATGACAAAGCTATCGGTGAGCTACAACGCATGATAGATAAGTTTCAGCAACCCTCTCTCTCGGGCAGTGCACATTGCGCTGTCCATAATATTACAAGACATACAAGGACAGGAAGAGAGATGAAATTCACAGCGCAGATTGGTGAGTTTGAAATGGATGAGGTTGTCTTAGATCTCGGATCAGAGGTGAATGTTCTAACCAAGCAGACATGGGAATAGATGGGTAGTCCTCAGTTAGCCCTATCACCTATCCACCTGCGATTAGCTAATCAGCAGCGAGTATCACCATTGTGTCGACTACCGCAGGTGCCAGTTGATATTGACGGAGTTCGTACTTTTGCAGACTTCGAGGTTATAGAAATAATTGGTGACAGTTGACCATATCCAGCACTATTAATTATTGATTGGGTGATTGGTAGCAAAGCTGTCATTGACCTAAAGAGAAGACAAATGACCTTTGAGGATGCGTAGATCCGGGTCATCGCACCGCTGGATCCTTACCAAGGTCCTAGATTTATTGAACCTATCCGAGCCGAGGAAGAGGCCCATAACATGGAGAGTCTCTACCAGATGACAGCGAACCAGAGTGAATACATCAATCCAACCGCAGAAGGGAACATTAGTTGGTGATGCGATAGCTCATGCACATCGGATTCTGATGTTGGCCTAGAAAACTGGCAGAACAGACTTTACAAAGTTTCAGCGTGTAGATGTGTGTTTATCAGTAAATCACTGCGATGGATTGGTGCAGAGATCACTGATACTCCATCATATCATGCTCTGACAGATATCCAGGATTTTTTTGAACAGTTTGAGCAACATATTCCTTATGAACAAAGGATCGCAGCTATGGACCTTGCAGTTCGAGCCACACCTGCAAGATGGTGGTATGCGCATAAAGAGAATATCGCATCATGGGATAATGTTAAAAGACTGATGGCAATCAGATTTTCTGACGATAGAGAGTATGTACCACAGAAGTACACAGGAGAAACTGACCCCAGAATACACATTCAGACATGTGAGCAGAACTGGTCGAACATTCCAGAGGATGAATGGGTTCACAGATTCATTCACACATTGGACACAGTTCCAAGGAACTGGTTTACAGAGACCGAATTGCACAGAGGGACAACCACATGGTCACTTATGACAGACAGCTTCCTACTCACCTTTTCATTTGAGTCAGAACATCCAAGTGTTGCTCAAGCCCTAGACATAATCAAGATAAAGATTTTTGAGGATCGCACCATCTCAGTACCAGTCCAACCTGAGTGGACTATCCATCTAGAAGAGGCGTTGGAATGCTATAACTTTGCATCAGAATCAGAGGAGGCGGATGAGGATCTTCGCAACACCAACATTCCGGAATCAGAAGGGACTCGCGATGTTGAGGGACCACAGTTAGAGATTCCAGCAATCACTGAGCCCATCAAGATTAAAAAGATCAATATTGGCACAGACGCAAAACCTAAGTTTGCCTTTATTGGAGACTACTGGAACGATGAAATAGTCAGACAGATTGCAAATCTGCTAA
>LPNX011125208.1:63500-137453 GCA_001517045.1 Pseudotsuga menziesii | reverse complement strand
CATACCGGGTATTACAGAAAGTTCATCAGGGGCTACGCAAAGATTACAGCACCGATGGAGAAATTGCTCAAGAAGGATGTAAAATTCCTATGGAATGAGGAATGCCAGTAGAGTCTAGACATACTTAAGGAGAAGATGGTTACAGCACTCATCCTAGTATTTTCGGACTGGACTAAGCCTTTCCATGTACATGTGGATGCATCCAGCATCGCATTAGGAGTCGTCTTGACCCAGCCAGGAGAAGGGGATCTTGACCATCCCATCGCATTCCAGCAGAAAGCTATCAACAGCGGAAAAGAACTACACCACAATAGAAAGGGATGGCTTAGCTATGGTCTATGCGTTGCAGAATTTCAGGCACTATCTATTGGGCACCTCGTTTAAAATGTTTACTGACCATTCCGCATTGAAGTACCTAGTCAATAAACCAGTGTTAGGGGGGAGAATCTGCAGATGGTTACTCCTCTTCCAGGAGTATGATTTTGAAATCATTGTGAAACCAGGAAGACTGAATGCAGGACCGGATCATCTGTCGCGGTTAGACTCAGGATAAGATCCCAGTAACCTAGAAGACAATCTGCCAGATGCACCGGTGTTTTCCATACAGATTGCAGATGAGTACTATGCCGACATTATTCAATTCCTCACCACAGGAGTAGCACCTGACGAGTTTACTAAGCAGCAAAAGAAGTAGTTGGTTGTTAAAGCAGCAGACTTCACCCTCATCGTAGGACACCTATACAAGTTAGGTCCAGATGAAGTTCTGTGCAGATGCGTGATGCTGCACGAAAAATACGCTATTATCAAAGAGGCTCACTCAGGAACCGCAGGAGGACATTTCGCAGGAAAACCGACTGCGCAGAAAATCCTGGAGGCAGGATTATGGTGGCCTACATTGCATAAAGACACCAAGGAATTTTGCAGATGCTGCGATATCTTCCAAAGAGTAGGAAAACCCTCGCGACGCGATGAAATGCCGCTGCGACCGCAGGTCACATTGCGCGCATTCGACAAATGGGCTATAGATTTTGTGGGTCCTATCAACCCACCAGGAAAGCGCACTGGTGCAAGATATATTATCACTGGAACAGAGTATCTCACCAGATGGGAAGAGGCCAAAGCAGTAAGAAATTGTGATGCTGCTACAGCTGCACAGTTCCTTTTTGAAAACATCATCAGTAGATTTGGATGCCCAGTAATTTTGATGAGTGATCAAGGCACACATTTCTTGAACAGTACTATTGAGGCATTAACAGAAGAATTCCAGATCCAGCACCATAAGAGCACTCCCTACCACCCGCAGGCTAATGGTATAGTGGAGGTCTTCAACAAGATTTTAGAAAATGCTCTTACTAAGATCTGCAATAGCCAGAGGAATGATTGGGACCTCAGAGTTAACGCTGTCTTATGGGCGTACAGGACCACATGTAAGAAACTTACGGGACACACACCTTTCAGCTTAGTATATGGACAGGAGGCTGTTATGCCTATGGAGTATATTCTTCCCAGTTTAAGAATCGCTTAGATTACCGTGATGACTGATACAGACACAGTCGAAGCAAGGCTAGCACAGATGCTTGCCTTAGAAGAAGACAGGTTTATCGCCGGATTCCATCAGAAAGTGCAGAAGGCCTGAGAAAAATCTTGGCATGACAGACACATTAAGAATAAGACTTTCCAGATCGGAGACCTGGTGCTCCTCTATGACAGCAAATTCATCAAGTTCCCAGGAAATTTTAAGACACATTGGCTAGGGCCATATCAGATATAGCAAGTCATAGAGGGAGGTGCCGTTCAGCTCAGCCAGCTGAACGGGGATCTTTTTCCCACATGGATTAATGGCAGCAGGCTTAAGCCCTATAGTGATAACCACCCCACCTCTTAACCAGCCACAATGGTGCAGATGTCCAGTGTAGTTGAAAGGAGGCATCGCACCGGGAATGAGTCTACACCGGTAGAAATTTTCTAAGAATGAGGAATGAGGAGTCCAAAAATAATAATAATAATAATAATAATATTTTTTTTACACTGTTTGTCCGCGCAGGTGATGCGGAGTTGCATCGCAGCAGTAAGATGTTTCCCCCTGCCACGTACTCAGCTTGAAACTAACAGTGGGCTAGTCAAGTCACTATCTGACAGGTAGTTAATGAAGAAATGACCGGTATCCCCTACCGTAGATTTGGAAACAGTATAATAAATTTTTCCATATTTGGTAAATCTCCGATGACACCGATGCCTGTATATGCACGCTTTGAGGGACATGTGATCAGATCTTAGCAATTATGACGGATCAGAATGACGGGTAGGGTCTCGTCCAGGTAATTATGATGACCAACGGGTGTCACCCAGGATAACCGTTGCGTCTGGTAGTATGCCTTCGGCATAAAAGCAGACATCCTTCAAATTGGAAGGGCACGGTTGCCAAATCTTGAGAGCTATGCAAGGTAGTGCTAAATGTCCCCTGTGCAGAGCCAATTAAGTTACAGAGTACAGTGACTTCTAGAGTTCGAAGCCACTGCACGCCCAGAGTATTGAGCCAAGCGGATTCTAACTAAGAACGAACCTCTAGAAGGCATGTTGAGACGTTTTGACCCTGGTGACCATAGATCCGCCATGACGACGTCACCCAGGGATGTGAAATTATGTACAGCACAAGTTAGACAGTCACTAAGGATGAAGAGTCATGTGTCAGAAGTAGAAGTTGTCACCAAAGTCTCTGCTAAGGAGAAGAAGAACACCGAGCCGATCACTGAAGATAAGAAAGCAGAGTAGAAGAATGATGAGAATAAATCTCTTGCTAGGTGGAAAGTAAAAATGAGAAAAAGAAAGCAACGAGAGAAAGTCGCTGACCTATCTGGTCAGCTAAGAGAAGCACAAAAGATTGCGGAGGTACTGAAACAGAAACCTGAGGGTTAGAGGCAGCATGTGGATCTGGACCACTTCGAAGAGAAGAGAAGTGGAAGAAGACTGCAAACCCAGCGGAGGGGAGACTTCCAGAATGAGGACAAAGGCTTGTTCTCAGAGTGGAGTTCATGGGTTGCTTCTTGTCCATCCATAAGGCTCTAGATGGAAGGAAATGTTTGAGAAGGCTGGAAGATACAGATTTTCCTTGTGATAAAAGTTCTAACCTAGATAAAAAGGAAAGGATATCTGTGGAACACTTCTCAAACACTAGAGCGTTCATAAAGAAGAAAGAGCGAAGAGAGAGAAACCGTGACTATGGGTAGAAAGGATAAGAGAGCCCAGCGAACTAAGTTACCGAAATTCCAAGAGAACGTGTCGAGGTAATGAAGAACGAAGTTGAAGGACTTCGGTAGAAGTTGCAGAAGACTTCATAGGAGGCAAAGGAGAAGCTACAGCAGGAGAAGTTACAGTAGGAGAAGCCTATTGTAGGTGGCTCGAGGATGAGCCACAAGTAAGTGTTAGGGGATTGTTGGAGCAAGGTCCCGCAGCTACAGAAGAAGGTGCTAGTTTTGGCAAAATTATAAGCTTTGGCGGAAAGAAGTTAAGACAGAGCTACGACGCCGTAGCACATTTCCAGCTGGAGAGCAGAGCCAAAAACCGTGACTTTTTGAGATGCGAAAGTCAAAGAAAGGCAATGGTACCTAAGCGGCTAAGAAGGGAGAGCTCACCCACTGCATTGAAGGCAGCGACGAAAGACAGGAGGGCTCAATGACCCTCATAAGAAGAAGGAGCAACGAAGCTCAAGCATTGAAGATGAAGGACAGAACGAGAAGCGGTGCATAGTACCCATGGTCAGTGCCGGGAAGCATGGAAGACTGCAGAGAGCTGTGGTGTGACGGGAAGCGGCTACCTCAAGGACAGAGAGGACCGAATGTCACTAATTAGGGTTTGGGTTACTGTTGGGACAGGCCCACAGTGTTGTAAAAGCAGGACCTTCGGGCTGCTTATAAAAGAATGTAATTTTGTATTGTAAAGGGTTAGTTAGTTAGCTAGTTGGTTGGATAGACAGTTAGACAGTCGTGAATGAAATAGGCAATAAGGATAAGTAGACTGTTGTAAAAGCCGAGCTCTGGTTCTGGTCTTAGCTATAGCAATCTTACTGAAACCAGTAGCTGGCTTATAAAGCATGCATGTAATGATCCGCAGGGATCAGCTGAGAGGGAAGAGTATATTGTAAGAGAGCAATATAGAGAGAAGAGAGATCTAAGAGAGAAGATCTTGAGCTGCATATGCGGTGCAGCAGAACTGTGTTTTACCTTCCCGTTGAGCTATAATAGAAAACACGGTTCTGTGGACGTAACTTCCATCCTAGAGGTGAACCACGTTAAAATCTGTGTTATGCGACTGGTTTATGTGTTATGTTTACTTATGCATTGCTCAGTTATTTCATGGACTTCATTGCAGTTTAATGGATGAATGTATTAATCAGTTCACCATAGCACAGAAGGATAATCATAAGTTAAAAGCCTTTGGCATGTTGTATGTGTTTCATTTATGTTTGCGTAAACAGTTACTAGTTGCAGTATTGAATAGCTTTGTATGTTAAGTCTTGCATGTCAACATGAGCAATGCTAAGTGCGCTAAACCGCGGATGTAGGATATCACAGAGAGGTGATATCGCATCGGCAGAGAAGCTGCGGTGCGCAATACCGCAGGTTGAGGACTTTGCGTTGAGCAGGAGCTGCGTGTCGCACGGTGCGTGGCGATGTGGTAAGGCTGGAAATATCACAAGTCAGGGAAAGTGTGCACCATAGAGAAGGACCGCATGGTGGTGGAAAGAAACATCTCACGGCTAGAGGAGCTGCGCGATGACGGGATTGCACAACGTGAGCAGGAGGTCGCGTGACGCACAGACGCAGGAAGGAGGTCTCGTGGCTAGGAGAGCTGCACTCCACCAGTAGGATTGCCTCGGAACCTGGTCCAAGACACTTGAGTCCTTGGCCAACCCATTAGATTCACTTTGGGTGAGACTTCAGGCCGCCTTGCGTTCTGTCGCCGAAAGGGCCAGTGAGCTAGGGGTGTTGTTGGTTGATTATAGTAAACCCGGGTATGCCCATGCAATCAACATGAGCTATCACACCAGCCTCATGACAAGCTTGGTGAAGATGAAAACTTCCAAGTATGGAAGTATAAGACCTCTATGATCCTTGAAGAAATTGAATTGGATCAGTATTTCAGTAAGGAAGTTCTAAGAGCCAGAGGGAGATGAGGCTAAAGCCTTACATAATAAGAACTTGGTCAAGGCCAAGAGGATTATTGTTGATTCTATAAAGGATCACCTTATACCATAGGTGTCTTCCCTAAAGACACCTAAGGAGATATTTGATTCCTTGACCAAGATATTTGATGGGAAGAATATAAATCAGAAGATGAATTTGAGAAACTAGTTGAAGAATGTAAAGATACAGAATGCAGAGACCATACAATCATACTTTACAAGGGTCTCTCAAATCAAAGAACAACTTGAAGTAGTAGTAGAAGAAGAAGAAAAAGAAGAAGATATTATTATAACCACCTTGAATGGCCTCCCATGATCACGGGATTCATTCATTCGAGGAATGTGTGACAGAAGGAAGGGATTACTTTCAACATACTCTGGGAAGAGTGCACATAAGAAGAAGCTCAAATCATAATAAGAGAAGAGAAGATGGGAGCAACTGAAGATCAAGCTCTCATGATTCAAAGAAGATCCCTCAAGCGATGAGGAATATGAAGGACTCAATTCTTGAATAACCTCTTATCGATCTTAGCATTTGGATAAGAAATGATGAATGAAGAATACGATGAAGCTGAAGTCTCAAGAAGGAGTCTACCCATGAAATGAATAAAGATAAGTATTCAATTGTCATTATTTGGTTATGCATTTGTTTATATTTAGTTGATTTGTTATGCATGATAGAATGTTTGCATTAATGATAATATACTACTAATATACATGTGATGGGTAAGTAGCTCATGGTGCTATACAACTCTCCATTGCTACTTATATAGAATGAAGCCTCTTTGCCGACATATTGGATTAGTGCTCAATGTCAATGATGTCATGGTAGAGATGGAAGGAATCTAGAAAGTTTATGTGAGACATGGATGAATGTTGTATTGGCTAAAATAGTTGCATGATTATCTCTGTATGCATAATTTTTTTTTATTATAAATATGCATTATGAAATGTTTCTAACCATACAACTAGTGCATTTGACTTGTAGGAAATATCACATACAATCGCCTACAAGAAAAGATGGATGAGACTTGTTCCAAAGAACAAGTGACAACAGTTCAAGATTCACTCTAATAATAAAAAATGAAGAATGATGACTAGAATGAAATGTCTAAGACTTGAAGGGAACTCTGTATTATCTTCCATATGGATCTACAAGATCCAACATGCAGTATATAGAAACATCGTGGGATACAAGGCAAGATTCGTAGCACGAGGCTTCTCACAGAAAGAAGGCATAGACTACGAAGAGACATTTGCAACCACTGGGAGTTTAGACACATGGCATTCAGACTCATGTGTGCAAATTAAATAAGGCCTTGTATGAGCTAAGAAGGCACTCATGGGATAACGCATAAATGAGGAGCGTGGATATCACCTAAAGTAATGAAGTTCTTAACATTTTCTACAAGGTTTAATATGGAAGCCTATAGAGGATGACAGGCTCACAGATGGGTGTGAGAAGAAATTTTGAAAAGGTTCAAGATAGAGGAGCTTGGTATCTAGTGACCCTAGATGGATACATAGAATATTAGTAGCAGAGGAAGCTACTTGTCACTTTAGTAAAGAATGTTTCAATACATAGAGTACGAAAGGTAGAGGGAGAATGATGCTCTGCTTCAGAGGGAGTGACTGCAGAAGATCCTGAGGTTCAACATGGTACGACAGGATGGACACATTACTGATGGTTCTATGCTTTACTGAGAGTAAACAATATTCCAACCTTTTCTTGAAGGTTGAAGGTGGAATACCAGTAATGTTCCTGTTACATGTCGATGACTTGTTCCTGGTAAAAAAAGTGGAACTCATTATTGCAAGAAGGAGACTTGCTGCCGAGTTCAAGATCAAGGACTTGGGTATGGTACTTTCTAGACATGGAGGTGTGGAAGAGTGTGAATGGAATCTCCCTTGTACAAGGGAAGTATGCAGTGGAGATCCTGAAGAGGTTTGGGATGATGGACTGCAAGGACATGAGCACACCTATGGCATCGAACTTGAAGCTATTGAGTGATGCTTCATCAGATTCAGTTGATGCCACAACGTATCATCAGATGATTAGGTCATTGATGTACTTGATGAATACGAGACCAAATATTTTATTTGTTGTGAAAACATTGAGCTAGTTCTTGATAGATCTGAGACATGTTCACGTGATTGCTACAAAGCATATTATGAGGTACCTGAAGGGTACATTTGACTATGGGATAAAATATGAAGTGAATCAGAATATTAACCTAGAGGGTTATGTGGATTTGGATTGGTTAGGCAGCGCCATTGATAGGAAGAGCACTTCGGGGTGCTACTTCAGTATGGTATCAGGTCTGATCTCTTGGTTTAGAGAGAATCAGTTCTACATGGCACTGAGTACATACGAGGAAAAATATGTTGCCACTTGCTTGGCTACTTGGGAGAGAGGAGCAATGAAGCTCCAATTTGTGATCTAGATCGATATTTCATGAAAGAGGGAGTTCTAGCATAGCCAGTGAGATAGGTTTTCTCAGCATAAAATCCTAGCGAAGCTTGTAAGTTGCTCAAACGTAAATGGTCCTATAGGTTGTCCTTGGATGTAATCAGTCCTGGTGAAGCTCACAAGTTATCCTTGGACGTATTCAAACCTGATCTAATTCTATGCTAGAAATGGCCAGAGTGAATTTTGAGTACTTCAAAAGAGAAGCTTGGTGTTCTCCAGATCGAGGTTCCTTCCAAGGAGAAGTGATGAGTCCATGATCCTTTCTGACATGGTGGCAGGATTGGGTCCTCCCATGGTCAGATGTAAGTGTTTTTCCTTTCTAACATGGCAAGAGGATTGGTTCCTCCCATGGTCAGATGTAAGCATTGTGCCTTTCTGACATGGTGAGAGGATTGGTTCCTTCCATGGTCAGATGTCATTGTTGCTCCTTTCTAACATGGCGAGAGGATTGGTTCCTCCCATGGTCAGATGTAAGCACTGTTCCTTTCTGACATGGCAAGAGGATTGGTTCCTCCCATGGTCATATGTAAGTGATGTGCCTTTCTGACATGGTGAGAGGATTGGTTCCTCCCATGGTCAGATGCAAGAACTGTGCCTTTCTGACATGGTAAGAGGATTGGTTCCTCCCATGGTAATATGTAAGCATTGTTCCTTTCTAACATGGTGAGAGGATTGGTTCCTCCCATGGTCAGATATAAACGTTGAAGATTTGAAGACCTACATGGAGGTTAGGCCTACATCCAACAAGGTTGGATATGTAGAAATTCCTATGATGAGTAGAATTGAGAGATAGCATCATTTACTCAGGATAGCAGAAGTGTATTTGATGATGATCCAGCTTTGATGATGATCCATATTTGATAATGATCCAGTGATGAAGACTTGTGCTGATGAACTATGTAAAGATAATTCCTTCCTAGTCAAGAGGGAGTGTTGATGTATTTGTAACTTCAGAATGTATTCACTTGTATATCTTATATTGGATTTCATTGTACCCTGAGAGAATAATATGCATAGTGAAAATCATAAGAGACAAGAGACACAAATATTTTCCTTGGGGAAACCATAAAGGAGAAAACCCCACAACTTCCTTAGAGATAGAATCAGCACCAAAAGTAAAACCCAAAATAGTAAGATGATCTCCCGACAGCAGTAGTCTCTCTCTCTCTGACCTCAAATTTTTCTCTCTCACTCATGCGTCCTAGTGAGTGAGTGTGTGTGCGATAAATAGAAAGGCTCACTCTCTATTTATATTCTTTCGTTCACTTAATGTCCACTTCAACATCAAGTGAATTAAAGAGTCTAATAAACATAGGGCTGACATCTCTAGGAGAGTCTAATAACCTTAGTGCCCCACAGCTATGGGGACTTTGATCTCCTATCAACAAGGAGGGTTAACCTAGACACAATTACGGGGATTATTTCCCTGACTTACAATGGAGGGTTAACCTCAATGACTTTACATGACTTATTTACATTATTTAATCTCTCGATCGAAACATCGGGGCATGACATGACTCAATTACATTATATATACTTCCTGGAATAAACATTGGGGTACAATATATAAGATATACAAGTGAATACATTCCGAAGTTACAAATACACCAACACTCCCTCTTAACTAGGAAGGTATTCTCTCAACACAATTTATCAGCAAAATTCTTCTTCTCTGTATCATCTGGATCATCATCAAGTCATCTTCATATTCAAGTCATCTTCATCATCAAGTCATCTTCATCAATTTTGTATCATCACTTGATCTAGATCATCATTGGATCATCATCAAAACTGGATCATCATTGGATCATCACTAGATCATCACTGGATCATCATCATCATCATTGCTTCCACTATCTCAATCAAATGGTGTTATCTCTTCATTCTTCTTGTCATAGGAAGTTCTACAAAGCCATCCCTTTTTCATGTTGGTTGTAGGCCTAGCCTCCATGTAGGTCTTCTTCAGTGCTTATATCTAACCCTAATTTAGAATGTCCCACCCAACACTTACATCTGACCATGAGAGGAACACATCCAACACCATGTCAGAAAGGCCTAGCACTCACATCCGATCATGGGAGGAACACATCCAAGAACCATACAAGAAAGGATCAGCACTCACATTTGATCATGGGAGGAACACATCCAAGAACCATATCGAAAAGGCTCAACACTTATATCTGACCATGATAGGAAACTTTATTCACACATCATAATAGGAAACTTTATTCACACATCATGATAGGAAACTTTTATTCACACATCATGTCAGAAAGACTATGCACTTATATCTGACCATGATAGGAAAATTTATTCACACATCATGATAGGAAACTTTTATTCACACATCATATCAAAAAGGATCTCAACCCCAGGCTGAGTGTTAGTCCCAGACTGAAGAAATTCCTGGTAACTGACCAGGTGCCTCCATTCTCCCAGAGAATGGAATTTATCACTTATATCTGAACATGTAGGAACCAATCCTACACTCACATCAGAATGGATTAGCACTAATATCTAACATGGAAGGAACCAATCCTCTCACCATGACAAAATGGCTCAGTCCTTACATCTGACCATGGAAGGAACCAATCCTCTCACCATGTTAGAATGGCTCACAGACTCATCCCTTCCCCTTGGAGGGAAGCTCAATCTGAAGAACACCAAGCTTCTCCCTAAAGCACTCAAACTTCACTCTGGCCATTTATAGCATAGAATCACATTAAGGTTGATTACATCCAAGGATAACCTGTGAGGTTCGCCAGTACCGATTACATCCAAGGATAACCTATAGGACCGCTTACGTTTAAGAAACCTACGAGCTTTTCCAGGATTTATGCTTAGAAAACTTGTCTCATCAACTATGATAGAACTCCCTCTTTTGAGAGATCTCGATCTGGATCACTGCTCCTCTCTGCATCATACAAAAATGCAAGTCAGATCAACCAAATCAAATAGTAGTTTTCAAAAGAAACATACTACCTCCCAAATAGTAAGTGGCAACATCATTTTCCTCAGCTATACTCAGCACCCCGCAGGAATCCATCCTACCAAACCAAGAGATCACACCTAATCCCATACTGGAGCAACACCCCAAAGTTCTCTTCCTATCAATGGCACTACCTATCCAATCCAAATCCACATAACCCTCCAGGTTAATCTTCAGATTCATATCATACTTGAGTCCATACTCAACTGTACCCTTTAGGTACCTCACTGCATGCTTTGCAACCATTAGGTGAATATATCTCAATGTGTTCACAGCAAAACAAATATGTGGTCTCGTATTCATTAGGTACATCAAGGAACAAATCATCTGACAATTAATCGTGGCATCAACCGAATCTGATGAAGCATCACTCAATAGGTTTAGGTTTGATGCCATAAGTGTGGTCATGGCCTTGTGGTCCATCATCTTGAACCTCTTCAAGATTTCTACTGCATACTTCCCTTGTCCTGGGGATATTCTGCCACACCTCCATGCCTAGAAAGTAGTGCATCATATCCAAGTCCTTCATCTCAAACTCGGCAGCAAGTCTCCTTCTTGCAACTTTAATGAGTTCCTCTTTTCTGTTAGGAACAAGTCATTGACATATAATAGGAGCATCAATGGTATTTTGCCTTCAACCTTGAAGTAAAGGTTGGAATCTGCTTTACTCTTAGTAACGCCTAGAGTCATCAGTAAGCTATACATACTGTCGTACTATGTCGAACCTCAGGATCTTCTGTAGTCACTCCCTTTGAAGTGGAGCATCATTCTCCCTCTGCCTGTACTGCTACTATTATTCTATGTATCCATATAGGGTCACTGGATACCAAGATCCTATCTCTTAAACTTTTCAAAAGTTTTTCTCACACCCATCTGTGAGCTTGTCATCTTCTTCAAGCTCCTCATGTATGTGTTGTTCCATGGGTGTCTTCTGAGCTCATTCAAGGCCTTCTTTCATTTGTACACATGTTTCTGCCTGTCATGTGACTTCACTTCTAGTGGCTTCAAATGTCTCATCATAGTCTATGCCTTCTTTTTCATGAGAAGCCTCATGCTACAAATATTTCCTTGTATCCCATGATGTTTCCATCTACTGCATGATGGAATTACAAACTTCCCTTCACGTATAGATACTGTATCCTAGACATCATTCTTCTTGAACTGGTCTTCCCTTTCTTCTTGCTTACTTCTTCATAGCAGGAAGGTTCTGCATCAATGATGTCACTCCATTTGTCATATTATTCTTCATCTTGAACTGTCATCACTTGTTCTTCAAAACAAGTCTCATCCTTATTTTCTTGTAGGCAATTTTATGCAATCTTTCCTACAAGTCAAATGCATTAGTTGTATGGTTAGAAACATTTCATAAGGTATATTTATAATGAAAAAATATTTTGCATCAATATATATGATTATGCAACTATTTTAGCCAATATAACATTCATCCATATCTCACGAAAAATTTCTAGATGCCTTCCATCTCTACCAGAACAACATTTAGATTGTGCACTAATCCAATATGTCAGCAAAGAGGTTTCATTCTAGATAAGTAGCAATGGAGAGTTGTATAGCACCATGAGATACTTACCCATTACAAGCATATTAGTAGTATACTATCATTAATTCAAACATTCTATCATGCATAATACATCAACTAAATATAAACAAATGCAAAACAAAACAATATCATGAAATGACGATCGAATACTTATATTTATTTGTTTCGTGGGTAGACTCCTTGAGCCTTCAACTTCATCATCTTCTTCATTCATAACAACATCGTTTATTATCCAAATTCTAAGGTGGATAAGAGGTTCTTCAAGAGTTGAGTTCTTCATATTCCTCATCGCTTGAGGGATCTTCTTTGGATGGTGAGATCTTGATCTTCAGTTGCTCCCATATTATTTTCTCTTATTATGAGTCAAGCTTCTTCTTATTCTCAGAGTCTGCTAAAAGAAATCACTTCCTTTTGGCACACATTCCTCACATGAATGAATCCCATGATATTGGGAGGCCATTCAAGGTGGTTATCACAACTTCTGCATTCTCCACTTCTTCTTCTACTGCTTCATGTTTTTGTTTAATTTGTAAAGTATGACTGTATGGTTTCTACATTTTGGATCCTCACATTCTTCAACTATTTTCTCAAATTCATCTTTCGATTTATGTTCTTCCATTCAAATAGATTGGTCAAGGAATCAAACATCTCTTTAGGTGTCTTTATATAAGACACTCGTGGTATAAGGTGCTCCTCTATTGAATCAGCAATGATCTTCTTGGCCTTGACCAAGTTCTTCTTGAGTAAGTCTTTTAGCCTCGTCCCCCTCTGGAGCTGGAACCTCTCTACTTATGTAAGTGTCCAATTCATTTTCTTCAGAGAGATCATATAATTCCATGCTTGGAATTTTTCAAGTTCACCAAGCTTATCATCAAGCTGATGTGATATATCACTTTGAAATGAGAACCTCAAATGAAAATAGAAAAAGATTAAATCTTATCAATTTGAGGTGTCCATCCTAGTTCTGGAGCTGGATGATCTAGGGTTTGTCAGAGAAAATCTAATTTTGAAAAATTGGAATATTTTAGATCTAATTGGATAGAAAGATATACCTCTTCAATGTGAGCTGTCCAATGTACTCATTTCCTAAAAACAGTGGAGGGAAGCTCCTAGAACAGGAAGCCCTAGTTTACCAATTTCTTCTACAGAAATGCCTGATACTATTTCTGCATTATTTAAAAAATTACTACTCCTATATGTCTGACACTTTGCACTATGGTTTCCTCACCTGTCCCTATTCCAACACCATAGTTTTCATCAGAATTGGTTTCACCAATTGAGACTTATAATCTTTTTCCCAAGGTGACCTGTTTCAGGACTGTTCAGCATAGCAAAGTTGTACAGATTGACACATGTCACTGTTTCATATTCGAGGTCTGAAACTTCTACCACAGAAAGTAGGTATGTGGAATTTCTGGAACATCTTGATAAATTTCATTTGGACCTTCATAGCACAAGATATAGCAATTCTCCTCAGGTGTCCTGTTTAGGGATGAATCCTAGAAGAGGCTAGAACCGTAACTTGGAGAAATCATATATCCTAGAATATAGCGAATCTAAGGCTCAAACATGGACACAGTGTACACCAGGATCTTATATTCTCCCTATGAAAGTTTTGGCCCCTAATACATATTCAATCCTAATATATAGTGAATTTACTAAAACTTATCAGTTTTAGTATTTAGGGTTTTTTCAAGCCCAGGGTCAAACTAGGGTTTGAATTTCCTGGAGTTTCACCCAACCAAAAATATCAACCCAGGTCTCTAAACTTCAATTTTGATGAGGAGATAAATCCTATGCTGTGCTCAGTCAAAAATTCCTCTTTTGTAAAAAGCCCTAATTTCCCACACCAAAAATTGAAAATGCCCAGAATCAAATTTTGCTTCAACAGAAATATGCGCCCTTCAATGGAGAGTCAACCTAACATACTTTTGCTATGGATTGTGGGGAGAGACCCAAAACATAAGAATCCCTAACTTTCATAGCTGCACAATTTCTTCTTCTCAGGTTAGCTCTGATACCATGCTAGATTTTTATCATTTAAGCAATATGGTCTTAGGATCTTATCTAAGAGAATAACATGCACAGAAAAAATCACAAGAGACAAGAGACACAAAGATATTCCTCGGGGAAACCATAAAGGAGAAAACCCCACAACTTCCTCAGAGATAGAATGAGCACCAAAAGTAAAACCCAAAATAGTAAGATGATCTCCCGATAGTAGTATTCTCTCTCTCTGATCTCGACTTCTTCTCTCTCACTCATGCGCGCAAGTGAGTGAGTGTGTGTGTGTGATAAATAGAGAGGTTCACTCTATATTTATATTCTTTTGTTCACTTGATGTCAACTTCAACATGTCACCCCCACTTAAAAATTACTTACTAGGGCTGACATCTCTAGGAGATTCTAATAACTCTAGTGCCCCACAACTGTGGGGACTTTTCCCTTCGATCAACAAGGAGGGTTAACCTTGACACAATTGTGGGGACTATTGCCTCGACTTACAATGGAGGGTTAACGTCAATGAATTTACATGACTTGTTTACATTATTGAATCTCTCGATCGGAACATCGGGGCATGACATGACTCAATTACATTATAGATACTTCCCGAAATAAACATCGGGGAACAATATATAAGATATAAAAGTGAATGCATTTTGAAGTTACAAATACATCAACAGGAGAATCATTAATATAGTAAAGTCATGTAAGGTCATTGAGGTTAACCCTCTATTGTAAGTTGGGAAAATAGTCCCCACAGCTGAGGGGTATTAGGGTTATTAGATTCTCCTAGAGAAGTTGTCCCTGTAGAGTAAATTTCAAGTGGAAAACAAGTATAAATAGAGAGTGAGACTCTCTATTTGAAACACACACTCACTAAACTATAGTGCATGAGTGAGAGAGGAGGAGCTCCCACAAGTGAGAGAGAGAGCAGCTGTTAGAGATCATCTTTATGTTTTTGGGTTTTTCTTTTGCTATTGGTGCTCATTCTATCTCTGAGGAAGTTGCGGGGTTTTCTCCTTTATGGTTCCCCTGAGGACAACTCTTTGTGTCTCTTGTCTCTTTTGATTATTGTTGTGCATGTTATTCTCTTAGATAAGATCCTAGATGATATTGATTAAATGATAAAAATATAACAGGAATCATCTACTAGATTCACACATACATTTGATTTCATAGATGATCATCCTTCGATCAATATTTCATTGCAAGTGATTAAAATTAAGATACTGGAAGATATCCTTGTTGTAATGACAAACTTCAATCAGTGCAATGTGACAATGCACCACTGGATGGAATGCTATAATGTGATGAGATAACCTGATGACGATGACCCTCTCTATGTAAACATGCCTAATTCGAAAGGTATGCATGCAGTGGAAGGATTTGGTATCTCTAGAAACCAATTCCTGAGTCCACTAAAAGTTAAGAAAGTTAATATTGGCTCCCTGGAGAATCCAAAATTTTCCAATATCAGATATTATTGGGAGGACGAGACTGTAAGGAAGATCACAGACTTATAGCACGAGTTCTAGGATATGTTCCCTACAAAATTTTCGAAGATGAAAGGAATTGTCAAAAACCTGGAACAAATGAAAATACCTTTGAGGCCTCACTAAAAACTGGTCAAGCAGCAACCATACCGATTGAATCCATGATATAAATAAAAATTCAAGGCAGAGATGGACCAAATGTTGGACCCATCTATCATAGAACCCATCGAAGAATCAGAATGGATCATCCTGATAGCAATACAAGAAAAATAGGCTACGGGTGAACTGAGAATTCCGGTTGACTTGAGAAATCTGAACAATGCTTAGTTTCTGTATTTACCATCATATTATAATCACAAAGGAATATTGACACAAGAACACCTTTGCGAGGCAGTGGGGGTGTTTCCAGTACACAGTAATTCCCTCTGGACTCAAGAATTATCCTACTAGTTTTTCCAGAATAGTAGTCCCCGCCTTTAAATAATTTATTCACAAAATTATAGAAGTATGCTTGGACAATTGGAAAATATTTGGGCTCATTAAGGATCATATTGAGAGCCTCAGAATGATGCTGGAATAGTGTTGCCAGTATCAAATTTCATTAAATTTAAATAAGTACATATTTTTCACCCCATTTGGAATTATGTTGGGCCATGTGGTCTGTCGCGATGGAATATTGGTCAATCCTACTAAAATTGTGATCATCCTTGACCTACCACCACTTACCACAGTTAAAAAATTGCACGCAACATTGGGACATCGAGTATACTACAGAAAATTTATTAAAGGATATGCGGAGGTGACTGATCTCATGGAAACATTAGTGAAGAAATATGTTAAGTTCTAGTTGACAAAAAGTTTCCAAGAAAGTCTAGACATGTTGAAGAACAAGATGGTTACAACACCCATACTTGTATTTCCAGACTGGAATAAAGAATTCCATGTACATGTTTATGCACCATATTTTGCATTTGGAGTGGCATTAACGTAGCCTAGAGATGAGTTGATTGACTATCCTATAGCCTTCACAAGCATGAAATTATCCACAACAAAGAAGAACTATACCACGATGGAAAGAGAAGGATTAGCGATGGAATACACTCTGCAAAAATTTAGACACTACTTATTGGGTGGACTTTTCAAAATGTACATAGACCATTCAGCATTGAAATACCTAGTCAATAAGCCAGTGTTGGGGCAGGGGTTATTTTCTAGTGGCTTATCCTTGTTTAGGAATTTCACTTTGAATTCATTGTTAAACCTAGTTGAATGAATTTAGGACTAAACCATCTGTCAAGGATTAAAAGTGGAAAATAACCTGGTAACCTCAATGATAGTCTCTCTCATGCACATCTATTTGCAATAACAATGTTTGATGATAAGTAAGGAGACATCATACAATTTATGAGTATGGGTTATGTGCCAACTATATTTACAACTGGGTAGAAGAAACAATTGGTTGTATGAGTTGGAGACTTCCAATTGATTGTTGGAAAGTTATATAAGATGGGCTCTAATGAGCTTCTTCGTCGCCACATCTTGGAAAATGAGAGATTGATGATACTGAATGAAGCACATCTTGGTGTTGCAGGAGGCCATTATGCTAGAAGAGCCACTGTGAAAAATATATTGAAAGCAGGATTGTGGTGGCCTACGATGCATGTGGATGCGTGAGAATATTGTCACAGTTGTGATGTTTTCCATAGAACAAGAAATTCATCGCGACGAGATGAGATTCCATTAGTACCACAAATAACTCTGTGGAGATTTGATAAATGGTTCGTTGAATTTTTGAGTCCTATTAGTCCAATAAGGGAAAGATATATAATTACTGCAATGGACTACCTAACCAGATGGGATGAAGCAGCACCAGTAAATGATTGTATTGCTACGAATTTTCTATTTGAAAATGTCATGACGAGATTCAACTAGCCAAAATTTTTGATAAGGGACCAAGGTACACACTTTGTTAACCATTTAATTGAGGAATTGATGGAGAAAGTCTAGATCCAACATAGAAAGACAATGCCATATCACCATCAAACGAATGGTGTTGTCGAATTAGTTAAGAAAATTTTGGAAAATGCATTGACAAAGATTTGCAATGTCCAATGAGATGGATGGGATCATAAAATTTCCGTAGTGATGTGGGCATATCACACAACATGTAATAGGTTGGCAGGTCGAACTCTATTTCGTTTGGTATGTGGGAAATAATTTTGAATGCCAATGGAATACGTTGTACCCAGCTTAAGGATTTTTGTGATCACAGAGATGACATATGTTGGTGTTGTTGAAGAAATACTGTCGCAACTGGTAGAGTTGGAAGAAGAACATTTTGTCACAGGATATCATTAAAACATTGAGAAATAACGACATAAAGTATGGCACAATCGAAAAATCAAGAATAAGCAATTTCAGGTTGGAATAATTGTTCTTCTATATGATAGAAAATTCTTGAAGCATCCAGGTAAGTTAAAATCATACTGGTTAGGAGCATATGTTGTAATTCGGATCAATGTTAGAGGCGTAGTGCAATTGCAAAATTTGGATGGAACACCTGTCAAAGGACTGGTAAATGGAATTAAACTAAATCCCTATCAGAATAATCGTGACTCAATCGAATGAAAAAAGAAAGATAAATAGAAACAAAGAAATAAATAAAGAAGAATTTTGTTTAAACTGCAGGAAATTTGTTGTCACAAATGCAGATACCATCGCAAAGTGCTAGTAAGTTGCAAGCAAAGGAAAATTGTTGTAGACTCTATGTATTTTGTAAGTGGGAAAATGAATGCTAAGACACCCAGTCTGTCGTAGGAAAAGGAATCTATCAAAGGAAGGATACCAATCGCAAGAAATAGTGATTCTATCGCAAGAGGAATTAGAGTCGTAGAAATGACAGTTAGCCATAATTAATTTGAAAATATCGAGAAACTTTGGCACCATGCTTTTTGTTCATGTGCATCTTTATGGAAATAACTACCACTTGATATGAAAGATAACTGGCATAATTCATATAAGTTTCCTAATGATCATTCGAATGGCCATCCCATGAGATGGAAAGGATAGATACCTTTCCATTAATTTTCCAAGCATGTGAAAGATGGATGAATTGAGTGATTAGACAATATCAAGCTTTGCGCCCAAGTTTTGTGTCATACTATTGTATGTAAGAGAGAGATTGTTGTCTGCAACTGAAAGAGTCGAACCAAGTTTTTTACAAAGAATAGTTATTTCAATTTCCATCACAAGCACAACTGCATAATTTGAGGTTGTGACTGCAATCATCATGGAAGATATCCCTGGATACATCCCACCATATCTTGCACCCATCAAAGAAGCTCCAAAACCTCCATTTTTCCTTAAATGAAATTTGTGCCCAGACATACCGGGTCCATATGTTGCAACAAGAGGGAATCTTATATTGAAATCTTGTCATCTTTATCCATGTGTCAACTTTGTGCCTAATCCATAAATTTTCCCTAGATAAAGTTGATTGAGTTTGAATTTGTTCCTGGCTCTTTTTCCTCCTCTAGGTAGGTTGGCACTCTTACTCCTAAGGAAAGGTGTGTCATCACTCTTTCCCTTCATGCAAGGAGCACCACTGGCACTATTTCGCCTCATGCAAGGTGTGTCGGTGCTCTCTCTCCTACAACAAGGTGTGATAGTGTTGTTTAGAGGGGAAAAAAGAGAAGTTTCAAGGCCCTTCTCAAAGGTGGATGAGGTGGAGGATCATCCCTAGCTTCTAGGTGAGGTGGCATTTAGTTCCCTGACCTAATTGGATGATCCCTTAGACCTCTCCTCCTAATATTCAACCTCGTCTATCCCTTTATCCTTATAAATTGAACTCTCTCTCCATTGTGAATGGAGGAAGGACTATGGTACTCTTATGTTGGTCAAATTTCTAGGTGATCCCTATCATCCTTTGGGAGGAAATATCTCACCCTTTGGGAGGATTACCATCACTCTTTGGAGGCTTTGCTTGGATTGCTGGATGGAAGATTGCAGCATAAAAGGTAGGCTGTGATGTTCTTTCCTATGTAATTATATGTATCTCCTTGATTACAGTAACTTATAAACTATTTCCATAAATATTGTTGGTTTGATGATGTTTAGATATTTCTTCCTCAACTATTGGCTTAGATCAATTCATGTTTAGATACTCATGTATTTTTTTCTTGTTTCCACTTTCTATACAAGGTTTTTTTGTTCAATATATGAAGGATTTTGAGCTTGGATCAACAAAGAGAGAAGAGGATTTGAAGACCTTGGGTAAGTGATCTATCTGTTAACTTGAATTTCTATTTAATCTAGGAAATTAGGTTGTATTATGTACTTGATTTGTTCTATATCCACTTGGACTAGGGATATCTAGCTTGAGTCCACTTGAGTAGATTTATCCACTAACAAATTTGGCCACCATACTGGAGATAACATAGATTTGATTTCATGTCTTTTAACCAATCCTTTTTCTATCCTCTAGAGACCCTCCTACCTTTGTATTTTCTCCTTAGAAATTTTCTTGGACCTCCTTGACCCTTCTTGGGATTATTGCTAGGATTCTATCCCTTCTCCCTGAATAAATCTAGCCTCTCTAGCTCTCTAGCGCACTTGGGTAGTGTATACAGAGTGCCACTTTAGTGCTAGCACTTTGTCCCTTAAGAGAAAGTGCACCACCAGCACTCTTTCCCTGTAGTGTAAGTGCACCAGCCCCTCTCTGATGCTCTAGTGCAGCTTAGTATGTGTGCCACTGGCACTCTTTCTCAGTGTAGTAAGTATGCCAGCCCCTCTCTAGCACTCTAGTGCAGTGTAGGAAGGTGCTCCAGCCCTTCAAAACGCAGGGATAAGCTCAATTTTCCTTCATTTTTTGGTTTTGGGTTGATGTATTGTGGTTTGTAGGCTGAATATGATAGTCATAGATCCCCTAGGTCCATCATTACCTCTGTTTGGAGTGGAACTTTTTGATTTTGGGATGTTTTACTAATCAAGTGAGTGACTTGGTTGTAGAGGGAAATTTTAATCCCCCACCTGTTAGTCCAGTCTTTCCATCCCTAATCGCATTACCAGATCTCTTGAGGTTTGTTCACATTGTTATATATGATCTCCAAACCCTTCCTCTACCCTCAATCATTGAGTTTTGGTTGCATTTTGGTATATTTGGAGCATTTCTTGAGTGTTTTGGAGTTGTTTGGATGCTTGTCATCTTCCTTTTGATTTCTGAATGATTGGAGTGTTGTGGATATTCTCTCATTTTCTGTTTGTAGATATGAAAAGAGTTTAGTTATCAAGTTTCAATTTGATATATGCATTTCAAAATTCAAGTGCTTCCCTACTTTGTTTTATACATCGTTGAGATTTGTTGCATCTTTGATTCCATTTGTTCTTTTTGGACTATTATTGGAGAAAGTTAGAATTGTTGCACTCTAGGAAAGAATGTTTATTTTATTTACTATTTAGATTCATGTTGGTTTGAAAAGGAAACTCAATCAAATTAAAAAAAAATGACCCAAAAAATGCTCACCTGAGAATTCATGGGTCTTTTAAAGAATTGTGATTGATGTTGGTCTTTTCAAGAAAACTCTTTCCCTACCTTAGGTAGCTTTCATCGAAAGAGAAATGTGCGTTGTCATGTAGCTAGGGTTTGCATTATTTTTACATTTCCTATCTACAACTCATGCATCCACTTAACCGCATAGGATAAAATTAGCGTTAGCTTAGGATTAAAATCATTTAGTAACTCTGTGTAATTTAGAGATGTGTTTCGGTGTCTTTAATCGTGGAATATGTCGTTATTTGCCTGCACTGCATCCTGAGGGATTGTAGTTCTTCCACACACCAACTCGTATATCAAATGGTTTTTCACATACCTTTGGGTATATAGAAAATTAATTCACATACTCAGTAGTATATCGAAAGGTCCTTGTCGAGTGGTTGTGAATTAGACAACAACACTATGGAGTTGAGCTCCCCTGTACCTAGTGTATATTGGGAGACCCCTCTAGGATTCCCGTGACCAACTGAGTTAACCTTTTGGTCATCTTGGCATCGCAATACATTGAGAACATCACTCAGGGAGATTAATACACATATGTTTTCTAGGTAGTCAGGTATTCAAGAAAGGGCCCGGTCCCAATCCTCATTTTCATGTTTTACTGTTGGACCCTGTGGTATATAGCGAGTTATGAAGCCTTGATAATCCCATGAGAATATTGACTTTTGATCCACTCCTATTCACATAGTTTTCTTGTTGCTTTTATACTTGAGTAGTGCTTGATTTATCTGGTACTTCAGAGATTCTTAGAGAGTTCAGATATGGGAGACTCTCCCAAGGCCATTAGTCAAGAGACCCCTTTTCAGGGTATTTCTTTTGTTTCTCCCCCTTGTGGAATTGTTTTTCCTCCCTTCATGGCCACTTTGAGTCTTCCCAGATTGACTATAGGATTACCTGTATGATTATTCTCAAATACAGTTAACCAAATGCACCTTTTGTGTCAGATCAAGGTCCTTCACTGCATGAGCATCAAGCTCATGTTAACCTTTCTCCTTCTTCCTTTAATGTTGAATAAACTTCCCTTTCTTCCTCTTCACATGTTGAAACCCCTAATGTTAGTAAACGGGTTGGGAAGAAGAAGATGAAAAGGAATGCTAAGAAGAAGAAAACTAAGCAGAATGTCACAGCTCCAACCTATGATCATCATGTTGGATACCCATCATCCACTAATCATAGTCTTGGAAGTGTTGATTTTCCCACAAGAACACCTCGTAAACCTAAGTTCCCTTATAGTATTTTCAAGGGTGACCATATTCTAAAATATTATCATGGTATGTCCCGGGTTTTAGAAGTGTGGTCTGAGACTTTTCAGCACCCCTTGTCATCAGCCTCTGGTCTTCATATTGATGATTCCATGTCAACCAATGACTCTGTGGTTAAGTGTCTAAAAGGAAAGGTGAGATATCCTTGCTTGATATTTAAGTACATGCACCTTCATTACCTTTTTCCTCTCATGGATGAAGCTTCTAAGTTGTTGGAAGATATTATTGTTCCTCAGCAATGGCTTCCAACTGGTTATCATAATTTGTCCCTTGAAATCCCATTGGTTGATGAAGTGGTCAATCAAGTTTTACCCTTGTTTAATCCCACTCTTATTTTAGAGAGTGAAGTTAAAGTGGTCAATTCTATATCATCTCCACCAGATCCCATTCTTTCGTCAGAGAGTGTTGAGACTGAAGTAGTCTCTTCAACGCAGTCTTCATCATGTCCCTCTCTTCCAATTGAGAGTGAACTGAAACCTGCTGAAATTTTTGTGGTTAGTTTTGATTGTTCTATGCAAGAGGAAATTTTGTCTCTTTCGATAGAACCCTCTCCAAGTACTGAGGCTATTTTTTTTATTGGAGTAACCTAATAGAATATTGTCTTCATTCGAGTGTTCCTTTCTAGATATTTATGCGAGTTACTCCTAAGAGCATACTCCGCACTATTGTTGATGAAGGGGATTCTATTAGTATTCTATCCTCAAATACTTGGAAAGCCATAATTTCTCCTCTGATTATGTCAGCCACTGATTAGATATTGGATTTTAATCGAAGACCTACTATGCCTTTAGGGATCCTTCCTCATTTTCCCATCACTTTAGGAGGGAAAACTATCTACGTCGATGTTATGGTAGTCCAAGGTCCCTTAGATTTTAATATGATCCTTGGATGAGATTATGTTTATGCCATGAAAGATGTAGTTTCCACACTCTTTCGAGTGATGTATTTTCCCCATGATGGTAATATTGTGATCATTGATCAACTTTCCTTCATTAAACCTGATCATCGTATTACTCACAATCATCATATTTCCCTGAATATCCTGCATGTTCTTGTGGTTCCTTCCCCTTCACCTGTCATGTCTCTTTCCTCTGAACATCGTGATGAAGTTCGGTAGTTTGAAAACCATAGCTTCTTCTCCTCATGAGGAATTTTTGGGGGTTTCTTGTTAGGGGGAAAACCGCCAACCTATGGAAATCATGTTGGCTTAAAACGACCTAGTGAGAATAGTTCCTATTCTATGTCAAGCTCGTTAAAAAATGAAACAGATGCCTGCAAGCATAGTTCCTATTCTTTGTCAATCTCATTAAAAAATGAAATGGATGTCCTCAAGCATAGTTATTCTATTTTTTAAGATTGTGTAAAAATGAAATAGGTCCCCACAAGCATAGTTATTCTCTTTTTCAAGCTTGTGTAAAAATTAAACTGGTCCCCACAAGCACAATTATTTTATGTTTCAAGCTTGTGTAAAAATGAAACAGTTCACCTTGATCACGGTTCCCTTTTCATGTCAAGCTCGTTAAAAAATGAAACAGATTCTTCCATTATGTCAAGACTCAATTTTTTAACCTTCCTTTCATCTAATTGTAAAGAACACAAAATGAAGCTTGGGGGGCATGTACCCTACCTCTTTATGTTGGAGTTAAGTTACTTGACAGTTATTTCAAGGGAAAGTACCAACCATTGGACATCATGCTAGGAAATCACCCGTCAATGGAAGTCATTTTTATCATACTTTATTTTAGTTTCAATCTTACTAAACAATGAAAAAACACTTTGAGCATAGTTCATATTCTATGTCAAGATTGTTAAAAAATGAAGTAGATACCCTGAGCATTCTTTCAACTGATCTTAGAGCTCATTAAAAATAGTAATATGGTGTTGAGCTTACTTTTCATTTTTTGATATTTGGTTAAAACATGAAAACTAGTTTGAGCTTACTTTATCTCTTTTTTGTGCTATGGATTCAAACATTAAAAAGGTTATGAGTGCTTTTTATACCTTCGACGTGCTTGTTCAAAACTTAGTGAATAGGTATCAGGTGTACTTTTACTATTTTTTCAGACTTGTTAAAATTGGATAATGAAAAAAGAACCCTAATAGTGTCCTCTTTAAGTCTTTTCCGAATCTTAAAATGTGAAAAATTCACCAAGTGAACTTGTCTTCTTCACGCTCATAAAAGGACTTGAAAGGTCATCTTCCTGGTGATAGTTTACGAGGAAGGAACTAATTACAAAAAATGTATACTCCATCCAATCATGACTAGAATAATTCTCATGGGCATTGGTTTATACTTTTTTAGGCCTCAGGGACTAAATTTATGAAAAAGTCCATTTTGGAGTCTTCTTAGTCATTTCAGACTATCTACACACGAAATGGAAAATGAGTTTACTTTCGTAAAACTCATAAAAATAAATGATGAAAGACCCTTTTTGGGAATGAACCCATCCTTTCTCAGGTTCTTAAAACATATGAGAATGGCCTCATTGCTTCATGAGCTATAACGAGTGTTTGTTACCCTCTTTGAACTCGTAAAAATTAAAAGAGGCCCTCATCCTTCATGATGGGGAATTTAAGGGAAGAGTTTTTGTTTTGTTATGGTAGTACACAGTCAGTCTTGAACATGGCACTCATTTTCATAAGCATTTCAATACTTGGGTAATATTTTTTTCTTCGAGTCCTTATGATTCCATGAGTCTTTTTACCTTGTTCGAGTTGTCCAAGAATACTCCTACCATCTGTCGCATTAGGGTATTAGTATCATTCTCATATCAATATTTCCAAGTCATGCCATGCCCATGTTCAAGAGATATTTGGTCATATTTTCACTATATGCAGTCATTTTACCTTCTATCATGTCGGTCATCTTTGAGTCAGTCTGGTATATTACTCTATTTTTTGGTTTACTTTAAAACATATATGATTGTTTTTTGTGTCGATGATGGGGGATTCATCATGGCCATCCTTTGATGATTCTATTCCCATCGAATTCAACACCTCATCCGGGAATTAGACTTCGAAACCAAGTCAAGTACCTTGAAGCCTACATTCCTCAATGGTAGATTACTTTGCTTTCAACATGAGTTTACATCACTGACTCTTGATTGAAATATTCTACCAAGTGTTTGACTCCAAGTCCTTTATTCACACTTGTAGGAATGTACTGAGATACCTTGGGAATCATTGACATCAATGGTGATTTCCCTCGCACTTGTTAATAGTTTACATCAATGATTGGTAATCAAGTGCTTTATACCATGTTCGACATCAATAAATTGTAATCATATGGTTAGATTCGTATCATTGAGGGTTTGGATTGAAGACCCTAGGTTATCTATTATATTTCCCATGTTGTGATGGATTTTGTTTGAGTCATATTACACAAATCCACTTTGTATTGGTCGTGGTTGTGTTATCATCTCATCATCAATCTTCGCTTATGTCTAGTATCCGTGATTTTGTTCAGTTGGTATCTACTACCATGTATCTATAGTGTATTGGTCGACAACCATTTTAAAAGTCATATGATATTTGAGACAGTTGCATTGTAGCATCTTCCAGCCAACATCCTTGCCTTCAATTTATTCACTTTGCAAAGCATTCACCTATTGCATTCCTCTAAATTCATGCTTTGGGGGGCATTCTGTTACACAAAAATATTTTCATCTTGATTCATGTGTCAACCTTGTCCCTAATCCCTAAAGTTTCCCTAGCTAAAGTTGATTGAGTTTGAAGTTGTTCCTAGCTCGTTTTCCTCCTCTAGGTAGGTTGGCGCTCTTACTCCTAAGGAAAGTGCACCAAAACTCTTTCTCTTCATGCAACGAGAGTTACTAGCACTCTTTTTCCTCATGCAAGGTGTGTCGGTGCTCTCTCTCATACAACAAGTTGCACTAGTTATGTTTAGAGGGAAAAAAGAAACGTTTTGATTCCCTTCTCGAAGGTGGATGAGGTGGAGGATCATCGATAACTTCTAAGTGAGGTGGCATTCAGTTCCCTAACCTAATGGGAGGATCCTTTATACCTCTCCTCCTAATATTCAACCTCCTATATCCCTTTAGCCTTATAGATTGAACCCTCTCTCCATTGTGAAGGGAGGAAGGACTATGGTACTCTTGTACTGGTGGAATTTCTAGGTGATCCCTATCATCCTTTAGGAGGCAAGATCTCACCATTTGGGAGGCTTACCATCACTATTTGGAGGCTTGGATTGGATTGTTAGATGGAATATTGTAGCGCTAAGGCTAGGTTATGATGTTATTTCTTATGTAATTATATGTATCTTCTTGATTACAGTAATATAAAATCTTTCCATAAACATTATTGTGTTGATGATGTTTAGAGATTTCTTCCTTAACTATTATGTTGGATCAATTAATGTAGATACACATGTACTGTTTGCTCATTTCCTCTTGCTCTACAGGGTTTTGTAGCTCAAGATCTAAAGGTTTTGGAGCTTGGATCAACAAAGAGAGAAGAGGATTTGCAAACCTCATGTAGGCGATCTATCTGTTAACTTACATTTCTATTTGATCTAGGAAATTAGGTTGTATTATGTACTTGATTTGTTCTACATCCACTTGGACTAGGGATATCTAGCTTGAGTCTACTTGAGTAGATTTATCCATTAACATGGAAACGTTCCACAAGCCAAAAGAAAAAAGCATCAGCATTGACATCATCAGAGGAGGAATATGAGGAAGGATCGGGACATGATATTATGCTACCATACATCCAACCAAGATGGTCTAATGCACAAAATATTAAAGTCTCAAAGAATGCATCCTACCCATTGAAAACACCAACTTTGCTGGAAAGAGTTCCAGTGTCGCGAGACATTCTGCAAAACCTTCATAAGTTGACCTTTGTATATCACAACACAAAAAAATGATGATATTTGGACTTGGATATTTGCATGTTGCTTATACAAGATGTACCATATGTCCTTAAGCACCCAAATGCAATGAAATGGGAAAGAGGTTTGGACTAGGCAGGTCTATTGTCATTACTATTCATGTCATATTTTAGTCAAAGTGTAGAAGTAAATGTGCGTGTTAATCATTTATTGGAATCATTTCATGTTGGCTTCCAATGGCTTGAAAAGAAAGTTTATGTGGATGTCAAACTCATAGAAGCAATAACATGATTACCACTTGTAGGCATACACCTAGTGTCATATTTCAGGAAAGACAAAGACACTATGCTAGAGGCCAATATGAAATAAAAGTATGATTTGTCTAGGTATACTAGAGGGTTCTTAGTCAACTCCATCAGTGACCATACTGTTCGGTTTGAAGCGAAGATATTGGCTACCGAATTGTTGAAGATGTGACTAGACCATGGCACTACGATGGAAATCGCAGTGGTTGAACTCTGTGTGGAGGGAGTTCAAATTAATTGGTCACGTTATCTATTGAATGAGTTATTGGTATATGTAGAAGAATTGCAAGAAATAGGTATTCCATTCCACTACTCCTAGCTACTCATTTTAATTTCATTTGTTGGATGGTCAGTACCAGTAAACTAACAAGAAGTAGACATACCAGTGCATTATCGAGGAGTGCCATATCAGAATATTTGGTACGACAAAGAAGACAAAGACAAACAAAGAGAGAATAATGTGCAATTATTTATGCATGTAGAGGCCATATGATGTCAATTAAAGAAGCATGGAATAATTACATACAAAATCGTTCGATGGTTTCAAAACATCGTTAAATTTTTCATCGCGTGCATCACATCTTGTTGCAGCCACAAAAAAATCGGCAACACCAATGGTTTGCAACCCAATTTCGGTCTAATGAAGAAGAAGTCATGTCCATTACCCTAGATTGGCTGAAATAATGGTAGGTTCCTATCATAGATGAAATAATAGTTGCCAAAGAAGAGCTGCAACAGAACGACCCACAAACACAAAATGATGGTGAGAAGGGGGGGACCCACCACCATACATACAAGATCCCATCCCTACCCAATATAGTTCAAGTACAACCCTGAAAAACCCAGGGGTAGGAGAGAAGAATAAATGGGATGAGGGAGCATAGACCAAGACAAGGAGAAAGAGAAGAAAGGTTGAAAAAATAAAAAATATTGCCAGCCTTGATGGTGAATATTTTAACCTTCTGGCCGAATCAATGGAAAAATTTGCATAGCTGAGCTTGAATAAAATATATGAGCGATAGAAAGAGCTCACATGAAGTACCACATATCTACTGATGGTGCTCTGTAAAAATATAAAATTATTACGAGTCGTAGTTGATTATAGACCACAAGTGACAAATTCGCAAGACTTACCAAGCACGTCAGAAGAGCGACCAAGTGATGTACCAATTCCATTTCCATCGATAAGGACTCAAGTGGTGGGTGAAGCAATCGACCTAGGAACAGAAGAATTGAATACTATAGCCAAGAACTTAGGCCATGTAACCATTGATTTCTTACAGATGTCGCTATATGAATTGTATGCAATGAAAAATGTTTTGGTCGCAGAAATGAAGGTAAGAGGAGGTGCTTTAATTAAGCAAGCGAAAGTAGTGAATAAGAGTGTTATAAAAATGAAGAAAATAGTCAAGGAAGTGGAATAAAAAGCTAAGACTTGGAAAGAGAACATGCATAGACTAGACAATGTTGTAGCACTTTCTTTCACCAATTTTGGATATGTAGGCATAACAGAGGAAATGTTCACAGAAGCTAAGGTCATTCGACTTGGAGAGATCACAGATGACGTTCGTAAAAAGGTCACAAAGTTAGAATGCAAGGGAAACCTAGTACACCCCCAGAGGTTTTAGAATAAAGAAGAAAAGCAGTGACAGAGGATGTGAAGAAGATAGAAGAAGAAGAGGCATTGTGTGTAAAGTTCATCCACCAAGTCTATTAGACTTGGGAAGCATTTATCGATGATGCAAAATTGGAGAAAGTTGCAGAGGAGTTGTGCATAGTTGAGACAGGAGAAACTAAACTAAAGAATGAAATGAAGAAGTTACCCTTACCATAGAAAATGGCTAATGCTACGGAAATGAAAAAACTTCAACAAGAATTTGCAGTGCTACGTACTCGAAAACAACAGAGGATTGATAAAGTCACAGATTTGTAGGCTGAAGCATAAAGAGTCACAGTAATAATTCATCCTATACATCACAAGGTGCGATGAGAAGCATATGCCGTAGGAATCATAACGTCAAAACACATCAGTTATAACCATGTCAAACAATTGCAAAAGGAAGAAGAGGATGTGCTACGAGAGACATAGGAGATAGTGAAAATCTTTCAATATTTTCAAGAAAAGTCATCACAAATGCGAAAGTGTTAGAATAGAAAAACATGGATCGAGACAATCCACAAGTGCTGTGGGCTTGTTGTCCCTAGGAAAATTTAGGAAAAATTTAGTTAGAATTATGCTCGGATGATAAAGAGTTCGGTCACAGGTAGGGAAACATTTAGGGGCAAAATTTCTCCAATTGGATAATTTTTGGGGTTTTTTCAAAAACTAAATTCGCTATTTGGTCATTTTTAGTCTCTTATACCGCCTATATTTATATAAAATATGTTTTTTTATCATAATATTCGCCAAAATTTACAAGTTTCAATATAAATTGTATGTTTCATCTATAATATCCACCTACCTATCTATATATATGTTTTTTTGAATCCAAAATTATCACCTAGAGTGCTATACTTAAGTATACTATTATAATCCTTTAAAAATACCCTCTTGTAGGTTGAAGAAGCTTCGACAAAAGCAATTGTGGAAAAAAGAATAAGGTAGAAGAAGCAGGTACAGAGGAAGTTGTGATAGATGAATACAGAAGCAGATAAGAAATAAAGATCCAAGACATAAGAAGTAGTCACATAGGAAGTTGCGAAAGGAGAATATTTCAGAAAATAAGAAAAGTCACGAAACAATAGAGTTCGCGACAGAAGGAAAGGATGTGATGAGATCAGATGTGATGGAAGGAACCATGATATAAAATGTGTGCAATGATGCAATGTCTAGAAAGGACAACTCAATAGGTTGTGGGTACGAAGTCGGATAGAGTCACACGTCATGTAAGGAATAAAATCATCTTTGTATTTTGGTTTAATACTTCCTACTAACAAGTGTAACTAGAATAGGAATGACATCTTGTTGGATAACAGAATGAAGTTGGATGAATGAAACATGTAAAGAGTCTATAAAAGGAAGAACCCAAGTTGTATGCAGGTTACTTACTTATACTTACCTCATCATTTGTTAGTTACTTTCTTAGTTTCTTAATTCCTAGTCAGTTAGTTTTGTCTGTAAGAAGAGTTAGTCGATCCTTGATGTGTGTGGATCGACAGTAGAGTCAAAGAGAAGAGTACTTGATCCAGGTTGTGTGCGGATCGGCTATAGAGTAAAGTAGGATAGGATTGAAATACAAAATAGTAGAGAGAATGAGAGCATAGAGGATTATGTATAGATAAGAGAAGAAGATCTAGAACATATTTTGTAGCTGAGTGCATAAACAAAAAGGTGTCATATATTTCTCATTACAAATGAAGAGTGCGTTTGTGGTTTTTCTCGGATGGGTTTCCATGTTAAATAATGTGCCATTGAGTAGATGATGAATGTTTTTATGTCACATGAATTTATATGATGAATGTATATGTTGAATGTGCTTAAGTCATAGGAATTTATATTGTGAATAAGTGTTTATGTATTTCCTTATGAATGAGTCACACTGTTGATAGGTAACATATGTGTTAAATCTTATATTCTTGTTATAATATCTATCGACCGGTAAGTTAATTAGTGTCCTATATACCCATTTTGAGAATAATAAATACACCCACAGGATTTAGTTGAGCAACTTGGTAAGGTGCAAAGGGAGAAGAAATCCCCACCCAACTACAAAAAACCTGGTTCTATAAGTTACCCATAAAATATATCTTGGGTGAGACTTCATTTGTGTCACAAGTGCTACCAAATGAGTCTTTCTCTTTTAGGATGATATCTTTGGCTTTGTTGTGTACAAAATAAGGTATGAACCTTGTTCAAAGGGGAAAACACCAACACAAACAAAACATGGAAGACTAGGCCTAATAAAGAACAAAAAAATCCCAATAAACTTGCACCAACAAACTTAGTGAACCAAGATAGTACAATGGTAACATTAAAATGTAATTTTCTTCTCTTTCAACTACTACATTAAAACATAATTTTCATCTCTTTCAACTTTAACACTCCGAATAGGTCCCTATGTTAAATTTGAAACATGCAATAACAATAACATGTAAATTGTAGTAGCATTAGTATGACTATTTAGAAAAAAATATAACATCAGTAATAGATCTAACTCAAAATAAAGAAAACAAGTATGATTACTTAACAAATCAATTAACAAAATAACAAATCTAGAAAAGGAGAAAAGAGAGCATACGAACTTTACTCCTATATTTCAGGAAAATACCCAACCAAGGGGAAACCAAACATAGAATCCTAGTCCTAATCAAGAACAAAAAGAATTCCAATACACTTGCACCAACAAAATTAGTGAACCAAGATAGTAAAATTGTATTATTTAAACATAATTTTCATCTCTTTCAACTACTACATTAAAACATAATTTTCTTCTCTTTCAACTTTAACACTCACAAGATGTCCTTGTGTTAAAGTTGAAACATACAGTAACAATAACATGTAAATGAAAGCAATAGTAGTATGACTATTTAGACAAAAGTATCACAACAATAATAGATTTAATTAGTATGACTATTTAGACAAAAGTATCACAACAATAATAGATTTAATTACAATACAAAAGGACAAGTCTAATTACTTAACAAATCAAATAACAAAATAACAAATATAGAAAAGGAGAAAGAACAACAAACGGACTTTACTCCTATATTTCAGCAAAACACCCAACCAAGGGGAAACGAAACATGGAATCCTAGGCCTAATAAAGAACAAAAAATTCCTAATACACTTGCCCCAACAAACTTAGTGAACCAATATAGTACAATTGCAACATTAAAACATAATTTCCATCTCTTTCAACTACTATATTAAATCATAATATTTTTAATGTCCAATGGGTGGCCAAAAGATAGGTCAATGGGACTGCTAGGTATAGTGATGTCAAATACCATGAGGGATCACTAAATTGACTCCCATAAAGAAATAAAGAGTTTGAATTGAATTGGAAATAAATCAGGAAAAACTCAAAAGATCTCAACAAGTCTAATATTATAAAGATATATACATATTTTGACATGTGCCCAATAAAGGTTAAATTGAGTAGGTCTAGCTAGGGAAAACCAGACTTAAATTGTCATTAATCATTATTCAAATTTTGACTCATGATCAATCACCAGCCAAACCAAGTCTAAGTCAAGAAGATGTTGAAAAAAATAATTTGGATTCCAATCAAAGTTAAATTCAGTGAATCAAAACTTTGACTTGCGATATGAGTGGTAAATATGTTGTACAGTATTGTGGGATTCATAACCATCATGCAAAATTATCCCTAAAACATTCAAAGAGGGTCAATGTAGTGAAATCATGGAATAAATATGGAAACATTATATCAAATGAATTAACTTATGGGAATAACCTTCCTTGTACTCATATTTTAACTTTTAGATCAAATCTTGCTTCTTAGAGGCAAGACAATAAATGAAAAAAACTGGCCATTAGTTAAGGGCATAAACATACCTAAGAGAAAGAGAGACCATAAATCATTATAAAAAGAATAGACAAGTATAGAAAAAGAACTTGCCACTCAAATAGGTATCGTACAGTCAAGAATATCCCCAAAAAATAACCCACCATGCCAAAGCATCCCTAAAATAGTTAACGTAGCAAAAACACAACCACAACAAGCAGCAATATGGGCTTGCATGTGTGAAGGACGGAGAACAAAAATTGTTGTAGAAACCCTCATAAAGGAAATTCTAAGTAAGGACACGTTTAGTGTTGCAAGTAGACCCAAAAACCAAATAACACTCAAGCAGAGAAAACATTCAAATCCGTGATGTCATAAAAAAGTGTGCCTAAAAACTCTAGATCAGTCATGCCAAAATAGAGCTCAAAGTACCATAAAGACATCTCTCTCAACAAAGTTTATACTAGTTCTTATATCCTCTCAAATACCTCCTATAAGGTCCTTTTAAGTGACTTTGGGGCTTCACTTACAGTTAGGATGGGGATGACATCATCATTTATAAGTCAAATCAAAATGGTAAGTAACCAAATTAAGGAAGGGGATTAGCTAAAATAAGGGTCAACAAAAATTCTAACCACAAGAGGGATAATCAGAAGTCAACACACAAGGAGGGCTAACCACAAACAAAACAAAAAAGTGGACTAACCACAAAGTCAATATAACAAAAGTCAACATAACGTAACAAGTGGTCTAACCATAAACAGAACATAACAAGTGGGATAACCACAAAGTAAACATAACATAACAAGTAGGATAACCACAAATTCAAAATAACATAACAAGACTCTCTCTCGAAAATATGCGGTCCACATATGTCCCATGCAACAACCAAAATTTTATCATCATTGTATATGAAGGGTTCAACTAGGAAGATGTGATCCTCTCATCCTTATTTAGGTTATGTCGGAATATTACTTTCAAAACACAACCAAGGGGAAACCAAACATGGAATCCAAGTACTAATCAAGAACAAAAAATTATCAATACACCTTCACCAACAAACTTAGTGAACCAAGATTGTACATTTGTACCATTAAACCATAATTTTCCTCATTTAAACACTAAATTAAAACACAATTTTCAACTATTTCAACTTTAACACTCCTAAGAGGTCCTTGTGTTAAAGTTGAAACATACAGTAACAATAACATGTAAATAGTAGCAGCAACAGTATGACTATTTAGACAAAAATAAAAAATAATGAATAGATCTAACTCACAATACAAAAGAACAAGTTTGATTACCTAAAAAATCAAATAACAAAATAAGAAATCTAGAAAAGGAGAAAGAACAACAAACTAACTTTACTCCTATATTTCAGCAAAACACCCAAGCAAGGGGAAACCAAACATGGAATCCTAGGCCTAATCAAGAACAAATAATTCCCAATACTCTTGCACCAACAAACTTAGTGAACCAACATAGCACTGTTATAACATTAAAACATAATTTTCATCTCTTTCAACTACTACATTAAAACATAATGTTACAACTACTACATAATTTTCATCTCTTTCAACTTTAACACTCCTAAGAGGTCCCACTGTTAAATTTGAAACATACAATAACAATAACGTGTAAATGACAGTAGAAGTAGTATGACTCTTTAGACAAAATTATAACAACGGTAATAGATCTAACTCACAATAAAAAAGAACAAGTATGATTACTTAACAAATGAAATAACAAAATAACAAATCTAGAAAAGGAGAAAGAACAACAAACAAACTTTACTCCTATATTTCATAAAAACACCCAACCAAGGGGAAACCAAACATTGAAGTGTAGGCCTAATCAAGAACAAAAAATTCACAATACACTTGCACCAACAAACTTAGTGAACCAAGATAATACAGTTGTAACATTAAAACATAATTGTCATATCTTTCAACTACTACATTAGAACATAATTTTCAACTCCTTCAACTTTAACACTTCTAAGAGGTCCCTGTATTACAGTTGAAACATACAATAACAATAACATGTAAATGACAGCATCAGTAATACATCTATTTAAAAAAAATATATAATACCAATAATAGATCTAAATCACAATACAAAAGAACAAGTCTGATTACTTAACAAATTAAATAACAAAATAACAAATCTAGAAAAGGAGAAAGAACAACAAACAAACTTTACTCCTTTATTTCTGCAAAACACCCAACCAAGTAGAAATGAAACATGGAATCCTAGGCCTAATAAAGAGCAAATAATTCCAAATATAGTTCACCAACAAACTTAGTGAACCAAGATAGTACAATTGTAACATAAAACATAATTTTCATCTCTTTCAAATACTACATTAAAATATAATTTTCATCTCTTTCAACTACTACATTAAAATAGAATGTTCACCTCTTTCGACTTTAAAACTCCCTAGAGGTCTCTGTGTTAAATTTGAAACATATAGTAAAAATAACATGTAAATGACAGTAGCAGTAGTATGACTATTTATAAAAACTTATAACAACAGTAATAGATCTAACTCATATAACTTCATATCCCAACTGCATGCTTCATGCAGAAGCATCAACCAATGTTATAGCTTTGAAATTCATGCAACAATTAGACCTGACCACCACAAAACCTTATAAAAATATGTGTGGCATGGATTCAAAACGTGTTCAGGTTCATAGTCTTATCAAGTACTTAAAAGTTAGTCTTGTTGCATATCTAGATATCTCTGTATTGATGGGAATTGTAGTTATTGATGTACTTGACATGTGGGGAATGGTTTTATCTAAGATATGGTCTGTGACTTTGGTAGTTAGTTTATAAATGGAATGATCATATTCCAACATCCCAACTTGTGAAGGATATATCACTCTCCATAGGGGACCATCCATTAGAATCAAGTATAATATCCAAAGGAACCCATGAAAGAAGTGTTGTACCATGATGAAGAGTGTGGAAACCTTAGTGTTTATACAAATTCCTTAGCACTTGAAAGATTATAAACCAATAACAAGGAATCATACTACCACCTACCAAGACATGCCATGTTGAAAGATACCAAGATAACAACTTCCAAGAGGAATCATCCGACCACCTACATAGTCAGAAGAAAATAAATCTTGCCTTCACAAGCTAAGCCAATCTCTTAGTCCACTTTTTGGCCATCACCGCCCCACTTTAAATGGAAACTAGGGAAAAATACCACCTAAGAAAAAAGGAACTAATATGCACTCTTATGTTTGTATCATATGCCAGTCATGCTCATAATGTGTACAATGTTATTGTATTATATGATAATATTGTGTTCACGTAAGAAACACTTATTTCTAGCAATTACTGTTAAGGAGTGTTATATAGTCCTAAAGTCAGTTATTTAAATAGATTCTATGTGTCACTAAAACAACACACTGCCAAGAACATTATACAACATGGAAATTTCAACTTTTTTTCCATATATATACATATTTTGACATGTTCCCAACAAAGGTTAAATTAAGTGGGTCTAGCAGAGGAAAACCAGGATTAAATTGTCATTAAGCCCGAGTCAAATTTTCACTCGTGATCAATCACTAGTCAAACCAAGTTCGATTCAAGAATATTTTGAACAAAATAATTTGGAGTCCAATCAAAATCAAATTTAGTGAATTGAAAGTTTGACTTGTGATATGAATGGTAACTATGTTGTATATTATTGTATCCAGTATAGAATTGTATTGACCATCATGCAAAAGTATCCCTAAATAGTCAAAGAGAGTTAACACATAAAAAACGCAGCCACAATAAGCAACATTATGGACTCACATGTGTGAAGGAGGGAGAATGAAAAATTGTTGTATAAACCCTCATAAAGGACATTGCTAAGTAAGGACAAGTTCGGTGTTGCAAGTAGACCCAAAAACCAAATAACACTCAAGTATAGAGACATCCTTCAAAACCTTGACGACATAAACAAGTGTGTCTACAAACCCTAGATTAGTTGTTCCAAAAAAAATCTCAAAGTTACATAAAAACATCACTCTCAAAAAAGGCCATACTAGTTCGTATAGCCTCTCAAATACCTCTTAGAAGGTCCTTCTAAGTGACATTAGGGCTTCCCTTAAAAGTAGGCTAGAAATGATGTCATCACTTTATAAGTGAAATCAAAGTGGTAAGTAACCAACTTAAGGAGGGAACATATCTAAAAGAAGGATCAATGAAAAATCTAACCACAAGTCAACACACAAAGAGGGATAACCACAAACATAACAGAACAAGTGGGCTAACCACAAGGTCAACATAACATAACAAGTGGGATAACCACAAACTCAACATAACATAACAAGTGGGCTAACCAAAAACATAACATAACAAGTGGGATAACCAAAAATTGTGACATAACAAAAGTCTACATTACATAACAAGTGCACTAACCACCAATTCAAGATAAGATAACAAGACTCTCTCTCAAAGATATGCTGTCCACATATTTCCCATGCAACAACTAAAATTTTACCATCATTGTGTAGGAAGGGTTCAACCTAGAAGATGTGATCCTCTCATCCTCATTATGTTATGTCGGAATATGAATTTCAAAAATCAGAGAAAACAATAGAAATATCAGGTACTTGATTAACAAATCCAACTCAACATTGTTTTGAGATTCTCGCTATAGGTGAAACATTTTTCCATCCACATGCAACGGGCTTTCGGAGCCTAAAAATGCAGAAATTTACCATCTATTTTTTGTCCCATATATTGATGACTTCATGCCTAAGGATTTAAACATAAAGAGTGTTTTAGGTGTTGCGAATTTGATGGTGCATCAATGTTTTTATGATAGAAAATTATAATCACCTATTTTGTGGAATGTACTGGCCCTTACTTAAGGGCATAAACCTAGATTGTAGAATCTAAATGCAAGAAAACATAGTCAGTAACTCAAGCAATGGTAGTTCAAACAAAAAACCAACCAATTTCTTAATGGAATGTTCAACATCACTACAAATCTCTCATGAGGTACAGACATTTAAATAAGAAATATATGTATGACCTTGACAAGAAAAAGGCCCTAAAAGATCCATAAGCCCAAGTACAATGGTTTATTTTCTCGATTTCTTTTTCTTTTGCAATATGTAATTCGCAAGGATGTCAGATGTGTATTTTTCCCTTAAATTATTGTTGTCTCTATATGTCTCATTAACAACCTAATGCTACATCAAGGCTACTGGAAGGGGGGCATAGAAACAACTGTAATAAGAGAGAAATGTTAAATTGGCATTTTTAGTTATTATTATAACAAGTATTTTATATAAATAATAAGAGCAGTAGATTGTTCTTTACCTGCTTCAGTAGTGGAGGAAATCTGAGTAGTTTCGAATGTGGAAATATGTTCCTTATCTTGTATGGGATCATCTACTACATGTTCTGCATTTGAAAGAAGAAAGGTCATAATTCATACACCATTCGCAATTAAATATTTTTAATTGCAATACATACTAAAATTTTTTTTAACACGTTAAATACCTCTAGTAATAAGTTGAGATTCACTTTCAAGTGGCACTCCAGTGTCACTAGGATTATTTGTTGATCCAATATTTGGGAAATTTATATTTATATTGCTTTCCTAGTTAAATGAAACAAACACATTAATTTATTGCCAAAAATAATAACCAATATTAGATTGTGCAAATAATAAATTAGAAATCCTATTTGTTGTCTTATTTACATGAGCGTTAGGTTGGGTGCTGGAAGGATGTATTTTCCCCAACCTTCTCATATGTTCAACCAAGGATTTATATTTGTTGTAGTACACATGCCTGAGGTCTTCCTCTATGGGAACCTATTTGAATTATACACCCTATAATTATGCATAAGTGCATGATTTTTTCTTCTTTTGCAATATTAAATTAAAATTCCCAACAATTTATAATTTGGATGCAAACTATTTTATTCTATACTTACAAATTATGAAACCACTTTTCAGAAACCACCTGGGCCAATTTTATGATGCACGTGTTTATATATCCTATCCTTGCTCACTTTGGGTGTATTAGGAAGCCTATATTCAAAATATTCAAATACTTAGTTAATTCTCACAATGATGATAAAGCATCATAAATACATTATCAAAAGTGCCTCATACCTTCCCGGCCCAGGTGGTGTCTTTCCTTCTTTTCGAAGTTCCTTTTCTTGTGCATCATGCATGAGGGCCTTCCACTCCATATCTGGTATCAATGGACAACACTCATAGTTAGGTTCATTTTTTAGATGAACCCTATATTGGTCATGAACATATCTTAAATATAATTATTCCTTTGCAACAACTTCGAATTTGTTGAAGGTACCCTCATCGAACAGGTCAACAAAATTGTTCATAAGTTCATCCTTTAATTTGGAACATTGGTAATCCCACCTTGTTCGTATGGTGGGCCTAAAAATATCCAAGATGAGGTCATTCATGGTTCCATAAAATACAACATTTCCTGTAAAACGATATTAACATTAGTTTGAATTAATTGATAATTATCTGTGAATTTCAATTGGATTATACATAATACTAAAAAGAATTATTAAATACCTGTAAGCTTATTAGTTTTCGTTGGGATGATGTTATCGTCTACCAAAAACAAAACCTTTCATTTTATCATGCTAGTAACATGAGTATCTCTAGGAAATATCCCTTCACAATCTACCATGGCATCACGTTTTGCATCGACTATATCGTGTGCATATCCTGGCATGTGTTGTTCAAATTTGAATGTACTACTAGTGGCATCATGGCTAGGGAGTGTAACGGTTGGAGTGACTGGTGAGTTAGTCACATGTAAAGCAATGGTTTTTCTACCTGTGTTAATCCCACTAGTCCTCGCACCATAAGGATCACCATGTGCCCCAAAAGCACCTATAAAACAAGAGTTTTGTTATAAAGCAATAGTATAATTATAATCATGAATCATTAAAAAAATAAAATGGATAGTTGAATATGTTGCTTACCCCAAGCTCATGAATCTCATGTGTCGTCATATCCATTCTATCTCTTATCTCTTGTGTCTTTTGCAGAGTCAATAATAAAGAAGTGAATTCCCTGTTTTTTTAATTGAAAAATTATTTACTGTGTTCACACGGTGAGCTATCCAAAAAAAAATATTCTTCACTTGGCACTTCCTCAGTAGCATTTTTGGACTTCTCTAATGCTAGTTTCTTCCCCCTACCATCTTGTTGATCAACATGGAAGCATACATAATATTGTAAATAAGTGCATCCACCATTTCACACAAATTGGTTATGAGCACATTCACAAATTAGTTATAACAATTTGAAATGAACAAGAATCTATGCATTTTGTCTATTATTACTTTTTCTCCTTTTATTTGTATAAAAAACAAACAAAAACATAATATTCATGTTAATTCCAAATACAAGCAAATTTTGATCTATAATGAATGAAAGTAACATTAACTATGTCTCAACTATAGCAAAACTAGTGTTTTTCAAGAACCATGAATTATTTAGATGATGAATTTACTGACATAATCCATGTAAATATTTTACAGTAAATGTTAAATATAAAATAAAAGAGTCATCGCTTATATATTGGGTAAAATAGTATGCATTTTTTCATATATATTAGATTCAAAATGTATTCAATTAACAACAACTCTTTCCCTGTAGATATTGATTTTATTGCACATATGAATACACGGTTTCCCTCACGCCCCTCAAATTATCCAATTGGCTTGCTTATTTTTTGTCGTAGGTCGTGTATTGTTTATAATCCCTACAATATTCCTCAATGTTTTTAGCCTTTCGTCAATATACATTGATTCTCCTTTGTTCTAACCATTTCCTTTTAGTTGTATATACTGTGCAGTTATGTCATATCTTTGCATAGTTTTTGTATATTGGACTAGGCGTATATAATCTATTTAGTTGTAATAGGATCCAACATACTCCATCAATTCAATTAATTCACCATCGTGGACCTTTATTCCAACCATGGAAATATCCCTAGATCATGCAATGGGAATGGAGAAATATGGTATATCTTTCCATCACCACAAAAATCAATGTTTAATTGAAGAAGATCATAACATTCTACCATCTTCTATAACGTATCCTATTTAACAAAAAGTGAAAAGATTTGTGGAATCTTTTGTATTTTGGACATAACGTTTCACTCGTAAATCAGATTTGGGTGTACTTGGACCATTGGAAAGGTATTGAAATTCTCTACTACTTTGTTGTTTTGCGTTTGTCCTAAAACCTTACTATTTTTCCAGGTCGGGCGTTTTAATAACAAAGCATCTTTTAAAAGATGCTTTGTTACTAAATTTCCCACCTCAAACAAATGGTAAGAAATTAGGAAAAACTCCAAATAGTAAAGTTGTAGATAATTTCAAGACCTTTCCCATGGCCCACATTACACCCAATTCGGAGTTACGAGTGTAACTTTATTCCCACAATACAAAATATTCCTAGAATATTCTCATCCTTTTTCAAATAGGATATATTTTGGGAAAAATAAAACCTTATGATCCCTGGGTACCCATCATTTCACTAGATGTTTGTACCTTGATGGCACTATTGTGAGGGATATCTACCTTATGACTTGGGGTACTAGGGTCACCAACATACTAGGGTGTGACTTGCAGACATATAGGGTTTAGAAACATATATAAGAGAAATGGACTTAATAGGACATGTACCTTTTTATTGACAGTTAATCCAAGCTTTAACTCTCATCCTCAGATGCTCCTTAGCCTTCTGAACTTCAACACATGAAACAAATATTGTATTCCTCCAAAGTATCTCTTATTTTTATATAAAGAAGCATGAACATATTACAATTGCATTTAGAAATAAATAACAATATAGATCATAATTCATAACAACAAAATCATGCACTAAGACAAATATGGAAGAAAGACACTCCTTATTAATGAAGTTTAGGAAACATTAAAATCCTGTCTGAGAGAAGATACTTCTGCAGACCAGGAACTGATTCCTCCTTGCTCCTCTATCTAATGGATTCCTCCAACATAGCCTTTCTCTCAAAATTGCTTCCCCTATCCTCTACCCCTCCCCTCTCTTTAGAGCTGTTGGTGAGGAGAGGATTAGAGGCCTAAGATGGTGAGGGGATTTAGGGAAGTTACCAATACAGACCCAACTAGCCCTAAACTAATCATATTTTTATTTTTAAATTTGTTTCAATGGAACTTGCGGGTATATATAAGGAAACTTGCAAGTGACTCATGACTTTCCTTAAGGGAAGTCATAATTACAAATTTTTAGATATGACTCGCGGGTTGCATATGGGATTACCCGCGAGTGACACATGAGTTTTTATGATAAGACCCGCGAGTAAAAGGAAAACTTATTCTTAAAAAGTGGCAAATATGAAGGGGAAAGAGTGTATCAAGGATCACATTCATCTATAAGGTTATGGTCACTTCAATCCATAGTGTAATTTTTTGCAACGATAGGATGGAGTCGTTACTCAAACAAAGAAGTGGCATTTCATGGTATACTAGATTCCACCTAATGTGTGAGGTCAAAGGGTAGCGATGGCCAAAATATATTACAATATTTTAACTCAGAGGACTCGGAATCAAGGTCACAGAGAAGTACATGAAATAGAAAAATCAAGGTTATTTACAAAATCATCACTGAGGATGCCATGTTCAATAATTTGGAACATTAGCTCCTTTTCAAGATTCATTTACATCATATAGTATGGGAAACAGGGCCATGCATGTTTTACAAAGGTGGATCAAATCCACAATACTAAAATGATATATCTTCAATAGCCATAAATAGTTTCACAGAGAATAGCACAATATTGCATAACTTAGGTTATATAGGTCGTAACCCAAGGTCTTCATCCAAATCCATAGAAACTAGTACGAATCCTACCATGTGAATACATGATTTGAAGTCAAACATGGAAGTATTCCATCAGAGTGACAGTTAGAGAGTTGTACTAACAACCAATTCAGATGAGTCCACCGATATGAGCAGTGGATCCGAAGGTATTATATTTGAAACTCTAGGTATTCTTTTGCAGGAGGTACTGATCAGAAGCCATTTTGTGAAGAGGATGCACTGAATCCTTCAATATGACACATGAGTAACTAGTAAACTAGATAAAGGGAGTTGTACGTAATATGATCTCATATATGGAAATGATAAGGATCAGGATGAACAAACATGGGGTAAAGATCCTTGAATAGTGAGCACGACACAGAGATGACCCAAGGGAACTTTAGACTTTCAACTGGAACAACTAGACTTATATGCCATGTAGGAGACATGGACAGAATCCCCATGTATTTAGGACAAGTGGAGGATTAATGACTCAAAGTGGTAGTTGAATTAAGAAGTGAAAAACTGAGACATGAATATTGGAAGACCCAAACTAGTGCTTTATTTAAGGATGACTTGCTTCTAACAAACTTGTAACCAAATAGTGTATTTCTTCCTTTCCTTTCTTGTTAAGTTTTATCGAGTCCAAGAAATTCAACTCGAATATTTCTTCATTTTTTAGCAAGCTTGAAGAAAAGAGAGAATAATTCTTGATATAACACTGATCCATGGATTTTATGAGCCCGAATTACTAATTGCTTGTTGGTGCTTTCATAGTTTTGAGATTTTGAAAACTCCAAAGAAGACTCTAGGGGGGTTCTTTTTCGTAAATTTAGTCTCCTGAGTCCAAAAAAGTATAAAACAATCCAAAGGAGGACTCTCTTAGCTTCTGAAGAACTAAGGTATACCTTTTTCATACTTAGTCAACAAGGTTCGAAAAAGGGGTAAACTATCACCAAACCAATGCTTATTCAAAAGCAAGCATGTAGCCTTAGTTTAATGAGTTTGAAGGAAGGAAAGATCACTCAGAAAGTTCCATTTATTTACGAGAATGGGATAGAAAATAGTAAACTTGATGCTTTGTACTGAGGTTTAACAAGCATTACAATGACATAAAGAAAACTTAGAACATTTTTCATGTTTAGGTATAGAGCATGAAAAAGAGAAAAATAACCTCAAAAAGGTTCCTTTACCATAAGTTTATTCCTCCAAGCCCGGAAAAGAGATAAATCTATGCCTGAAGGTACTCTTCTAGATTCCGAAGAAAATAGATTATTCATTTTTTCGTAAATTATCCATAGGGTTTGGAAAAGGGTTAAAATTATACCATTATGGATGATACTTCATTTACTTTAATGTGCCTGAAAGAACAAGAAACTATGCTATCTAGTCATGTCTAAGGAGTCAGAACGGGACTTGAAGATAACTCCATAGGGTGGGAGCCTTATAAATTGAGGGTAGTTTAGTAAAAGATACAAAATGAACCTCATTTTTCTATGAAAAACAACTACAAAGGCTCCCACAACCTATAAAAATGCAGCATGGGTACCATAATCGATAATAAGTGTTACAGATAGGGTAACCCATGTGAGGTAATCTCTAACCATGGAAGAACAACGATGCTTGAAAGGTAAGAAGCGGTTATAGATCATAGTCCATGGATAACGAGATTCTAAGGTTCATCAGGGGATAAGGTATAATTGTAAGATGAAAAAGGGGACCAAATACTATACTAAATGTTGAGGAATCATACTCCAATTTCATCCATAACATGTAATAACTAGGGAAAAAAATCAATTAGTTGAAATGATAGAAAAATGACCAAAACTATATAAAAGTAGGTACAAATTTTGAATTTTTTTTTAATAAATAGTGAAAATTGGTTCAAAAACACTTCATTTGATTTTTACCACTATTAGTGCAAGTTTTACATCTATTCTTCAAACAATCATGTGCTCAAACTAGTGGACAAGTTTCTGATCCGCGAGTTGTAGGTAACTCACATCTCCATCATCTTTAATTTTATGATTTCAATTTTTTATTTCCATGCTTATTTGATGTGTTTTAGCAAGTTTTAAGGGAATTGCGTAGTACACGTGGGTATCCCATTACAAAATCATGAGTTCATGAAGTAATCATGGGTTTGAAATGGGGAACCCATGAGTGACACGAGTTGTTCCCACTGGATAGTCGTGAGTGCTGCGGATTAAGGGTTTTGATGAATCTACTAGAAAAGATATTTATTTTGTAGGACAAAATGGTTCTAAAGTGGAGGGAAAGGGAGAACAAAGACATGGATAGGTTGGAAATTGTGGATTCGATGACGCTTAAGGTGTGGGTTGTTGAAATTTTACCGCACTTCAAAGAGGAGATCCCAAGTTCGACTGCTAGAGATGTCAGTACGATTATGGGATCATGAGATATGGAATTTTTGATATTCATGGGGATACATTAGAGATGACCGAAAAGGACATATACTTCATTACAAGATTATCTCATTAGGGGGAACCAGTTAACTTGGGTGTCATCGGCCGTGGCGGTGATTCCTGGAACATAGAAATTGGGGACACAAATCTTGATTGCTCAAATCACCAGCTTCCCTTTAAAATTTCTTGTGAGAACTATTGCTAGAGTGGCGGGGTCATCTACATTGAATTTAGCTACATAGACCCACATGTGTATAGCAGTGGAGTGTATACGAGGTGTCATATTTGACTAGTGTTCGAGATTGGTCCCAATCATGAAAAAACAACTCTCAGACTGCAAGACAGGGAAGAAGAATAACTTCGGTTATGTGAGTATCTTGGTTTATTTCCTCGTCGAGAGGGTACCTACTCTAATCCCCATAGTAACACTTCCACCCTCCCCTCCACATGAGCCTAGACTTACACAATGGGGGGGATTTATTCCTCCTCCAGGGTGGCGGTGAGATCCAGGGTGGGTATGATGATGATTTCTATGAATGGTGGAGCCGCCATGTGCCTGCTTTGGGGTAGTTCTCGTATGTAGTTTTGGACTTCTATGGATATCATGAGTTATTTCTCCCTCCAAGAGAAGCATGGGGAGACATGGGTGAGTCTTTAATTTTTCAAATATTTATTTTTTATGACTTTTTTGTTCATAAGTGTTATATACATATGTATTTTATTTGAGTATGAATTGTCTTTTGATGATATGAATATTTTGGGCCAGATGAACATCCTAGGACTTACATATGACACATAGACAGAGCCAGAGATGAAACTTTGCTTCGTATTGTGAAGGGATATCTATTAAATCCTACCAATGATGTATTGACACTGAGGATGGAGTAGATCCCTATCGTCATGCATCATCATGTCATGGGTGTACCTCCATCCTGGTTATTCCTAGTCTAAAAGGTGTGTCGGGCTATCCTATGCTACCAAGAGGTCGTGGAGGCAATTGTAGCTGGTGAGGGTGAGGAGCTTCCATAGTTTTTGGCATATTGAGGATTACGATCCTATTTTGTATATTTGATGTACATATTTACTGGATCTTCAAACCAGAACTTGATTTATATGGACCTAATTTATATATATATATATATATATATCATGTTATTTACATTTGTTTCTATGTATCTGTGTATTCTTTTACAAAGTGTGTGACAAATTTCAGTCTAAAATGTAGTTAGCAAATGAATCAGTAATAGTGTTTTTATTTCTTGAAATGTGTTGATATATGATATGTTCAAAATTTCTTTCAAGTAACCTAATCCTTAAAAACCGACATAAAAGGGTAGGGTGTCTCACTTGGTAGACCCCATTGAGATGAGAAACCACTAACTGAGAGTTGAGTTTGACTTCAAGGAAGGTGATACCATGTGATATAGCATCCCAAAGAAGCTCAATAATAACACTATACTCAGCTACATTGTTAGTTGCAGGACCAAAGCAAGCTCGTCCTTAGGAAACCAGTTATCCTGTGGGTGCATAAATGACCCAACCAACTAAATCCAGGTTGCAAGTGTGATGGTTGGCACCATCAAAAAACCATAAGAACCACTTCAAAGACATATTTTACAACACCAGACTACATAAGAAAATGTAACCACTAGTGACCATTTACAAAATTATACAACTATAATACAAGAACAAACATAATTCCTAAGTGTAATACTTCTTCAGGCAGAGCCCTTTTCAGGGCTCACACAACTTATTACCATCATAATCAACTAACTTGTACACACCCTTATTTAGGACATTTGACACAATGTACGAGACTAACCACACCGATTTAAACTTGCCTACCCCCATGGGTTCCTTATCCTAGTCATAGACCAAAACAAGCTCTCCTTTAGATAAAACCCTAGGATTAACGGCTTTTTGGTATCGGTTCTTTACCTATTTCTTATGTGCTTTATTTTCTATAAGTGAATATCTACATTTCTTATCTGGATGCTCCAGATGCAGCAAATGTTACTCTATCTCAGAAGTATCGGTAAGTACATGAATCACAATCTTTAAGGATGGTATCTCTCATTCTACTGCCATGACTACTTCCACCCCATGAACTAGATGGAAGGGTGAAAATGCTGTGGAATTCTTAACATTCATTGGATATGCCAAAGCGCATGATACAATATGATGTGCTAGTTTGACCTACTTGCATTAATATTACGCTTGAGAATGGTTTTCAAAGTTTTTTTAATGGCTTCTACTTTCCCATTCACTTGCAGGTAAAAGGAAGACGAGTTGTCTTGCCTAAAACCTACCATAGTAGTCAAATATGTCATCATATTGTTATGAAAGTGATTTCCATGGTTAGTGACAATTTTCTTCGGAATACCAAACCTGGTGATAATTTCATTGAACACAAAATATGTCGTCATGTCACTATCGAATTTAAAGGTAGGAATTTCCTCTACCCACTTCACAATGTATTCAACAACGACAATGATATACTTGTTCCCCCCAGCCAACATTGGGTTGTAGATCATGAAATCCACCCCCAACTTGGTGAAGGGCCCTATCGTGATGATGGGAAAAAGAGGAGCAGGATGTGACCGCATCTTTCTAGTGTATAGCTGGCACGGATGATAGTGTTTTATAGCTTCTACGCAATCTTTGAATATGGTAGGCTGGAAATAACCGACATGCAAAATATTCTGTGTCTTTTTTAACCTAGATAAATGACCCCCACATGCTCTGGTGTGATAATCATTTATGACAATATCATCCTCATGGGTAAGGAATCGATGAAATATGGAATATATCCCTCGTCTATATAATGTATCACTGATTATGAGGTATTTTATATCATTCAATCTTAACTTGTGTTGATCTTCCTGTGAGAAGGTCGCATGACACTTCAAAGTCAGAAGATATACTAAGATATATCTGTACTAAGGATCAAAAGTTGATATTAAGAAAATGTTCTCATCAGGAAATGGCACATCTTCTCTCACTACGCTTTCATCACTTGGGAACTCTGAGATATGATCTACGAATATTAGGGACTTATTTAACTTGAAAGACTAAAAATATAGGTCAAACTCTTGGAGAATGATAGTCCATTTATTAAAATTTCCCCTGATTATTCATCGGGATAATACGTACTGAAATGGATTCACATTCGCAACCACAATGGTTTTCCTTAGTAAACATAATGTCTCAACATCTAGACGGCATAGACTATCTCCAAATCCAGTTTCTCTACATGTGAACACCTAAGTTTAGGACCAGCCAAAGCGCAACTAAGATAATAGATGACATGCTCCTGGAGCTTGTCATCCTCCTGAACTAGAACTACACCAATCATAGACTCATATGCATTCAGTGTTGATGAAATTTTCATTGATTCCAGCATGGACTTGCAGTGGACCCAATGGGTATTAATTTTGATTCCACGAAGTCCTACTTGCAGTGCCTTGCACCATTTATAGAGTGGGTTTGTGCTTTGAAGCACCTAGTACCTAGTTGATAAGGTCCCTATACCCACAAGGTTGGATCTTGAAGACACCACTTTCTTGAAGATGTTGAATATCCTCAACATGGTGTTGAAGACCCTATGGATTATGGAGAATCCCTAGATGGGTTGGAGAATAATTAATGACCCATTATGTGGTCATTCATGCTTTGATGATGTCATGGTACCCTAGGAGAAGTCCTACCAACCCCACAAATGATGTCATGATGGATCTTGACCCTTTGATGTCTCTTCGTGCACTTGAGATGGTTGAAGAAGCTGATGAATCCTCTTGATTGTTGAAGAAGTTATGAAGAATTCCTTGGTCCCACACTTAGTGGATTGATGACCTTGCAACGCTTGTTGGGGTCATGGAGCTATTGTAAGATAATGATGACCATGTATGCTCCTTGACATGCTATGGAACCCATGAACATGACCTTGGTATGATGAAGAGTCCCATGAAGACATGGAACCCCCAATAAATACCTTGATTCCATTTAAATGGTCATGGAGCCCTTGTATATGGTTTGGGTTTTGAACCCATACATATGTTGACTTGATTGTTGATAGTTCTCATTGCTTGATTGATGATGTCCTTAAATCTATCTTGTGATGAACTATTTGCATGATGCTTGATGTTGATACTTGGAACCCTTGTGAGATAGGGTGTTACTTTTGTTAGGATTCATTGATACTCTTGTGCTATGATGGAGTCCAATATGATGTGATTGAATCTCTTGGAAAGCATCATGCTTTAAAAATGGCATGAGCCTTTAAAACCTTTGTCGTCCTTGTACCATTTCTTTTGGTGTTAGAATTTTATCACTCAAGCTAGCATTATGTTAGGATCTTTAACTGAGAGAATAACAAGTGCAACAATCAAACACAAGAGACAATGAACACAATGTTTTTCCTTGAGGAAACCATAAATGGAGAAAATGCCGCAACTTCCTTAGAGATAGAATCAGCACCAAAAGTAAAACCCCAAAACAGTAAGATGATCTCCTGACAGCAGTAGCCTCTTTCTTCCTAGCCCGAGTGTCTTCTTCTTACTCAGCTATGCGCTACAACTAAGTGTGAGCGAGTGTGTGATAATTAGAGAGGATCACTCTCTATTTATACTAATTCCTTACTTGACAATAAATCACTAGGGACGACTTCTCTAGGAAAGTATAACAACCCTAGGGCCCTAGAACTACGAGGACTTTAACCCTTGATCAATAGGAGGGTTACCCACAATGAATTGACATGACTTGTTTACATTATAGAACCTCCCAATAGGAACATCGGGGTATGACATGACTCAATTACATTACATATACTTCCCAGAATAAACATTGGGGTACAATACATGAAATATACAAGTGAATACATTCTAAAGTTACATATACATCAACACTCCCTCTTAACTAGGAAGGTATTCTCTCGATACAATTTTTCAGCACTGGTCTTCTTCTCTGGATCATCTCGTCATCTGCATATTTAAGTCATCTTCATCTTCAAGTCATATTCATCTTGGATCTATATCATCACTCAATCTAGATCATCATCACTCGATCTGGATCATCATCACTAGATTTGGATCATCACTTGATCTGGATCATCATCACTGGATCTATATCATCACTCGATCTATATCATCACTGCTGTATCTGGATCATCACTTGATCTGGATCATCTTGAATACATCATCACTGGATCTGAATCATCACTCAATTTGGATCATCACTGGGTAATCATCATAGGTGCTATCTCATGATTCTTCTCGTCATAGGAAGTTCTACAGAGCCATCCCTTTTTCATGTTGGTTGTAGGACTAACCTCCTTGTAGGTCTTCTTCAGCGCTTATATCTGACCCTAAGTTAGAATGGCCAGCACTCACATCTGACCATGAGAGGAACACATCCAACATCATGTCAGAAAGGCACAACACTTACATTCACCAGCATGACAGTACACAACTACTATCATGTGTGAAAAGGCACATCACTCACATCTGACCTTGACTCATCAAAAAGGCACAACACTCACATCTGACCTTGACTCGTTAGAAAGGAAAAACATTCACATTCACCAGCATGATAGTACATAGCTACTATCATTTGTGAAAATTCACAACACTCACATCCACCACCATGATAGTACATAGTTACTATCATCTATGAAAAGGCACAGCACTCACATCCACCAACATGATAGGACACAACTACTATCATCTGTAGAAAGACACAACACTTACATCTGACCTTGACTCATCAGAAGGGCACTCAGTCCTAGACTGAGGGTTCCTGGTAACTAACCAAGTTCCTCCATTCAAAGAATGGCAATAGCCCTTATATCTGATCATGTAGGAACCAATCCTATAGTCATATTAGAATGGCTCAGCACTCACATCTAACATGGAAGGAACCAATCCTCTCACCATGATAGAATGGAAACATCCCTTATATCTGATCAAGTAGGAACATATCCCTCAATCACATAAAAATGGCCCTGCACTTATATCTGATCATGTGAGACTACATCCCACAGTCATATCAGAATGGCCCTCAGTCCTAGACTGAGTATTCCTGGTAACTGACCAGGTACCTCCATTCAGAGAATGGAAATAGCCCTTATATCTGATCATGTAGGAACCAATCCTACAGTCACATTAGAATGGCCTAGCACTCATATCTGACACGGAAGGAACCAATCCTCTCACCATGTCAGAATGGCTCACAAAATCATCACTTCCCCTTGGGGGAAATCTCGATCTAGAAAACACCAAGATTCTCCCTGAAGTACTAAAAATTCACTCTGGCTAATGCCTTCGTCAACACATCAGCTATCTGTTCATCCATCGCAACATACTGGAGCTTCACTACTCCTCTCTGCACTATATCCTTGATATAGTGATACTTGATCTCGATATGCTTCAACTTGTCATGGAACATTGGGTTCTCCAGCAACTTCACACAACTTTGGTTGTCTCAATATATACAAGTAGCATCCAATTGGAGATCAAATAAATCAAATAGTATCTTCCTTAGCCATACTACCTCATAACTAGCTGAACAAGCTGTGACATACTCTGCTTCAGCTGTACTTAGTGCCACACAGAATTGCTTCCTGCTAAACCAAGAGATCACACCTGATCCCATACCGAACCAACACCCTGAAGTGATCTTCCTATCGATGGAACTGCCTTCCCAATATGAATCAACATAACCGTCTAGGTTAATCTTCTGACTCACCTCATACTTGAGCCCATAATCAACTGTACCCCTCAGGTACCTCAAAATATGCTTTGCAGCAATCAAGTGAACATGTATTGGATATTTCAAGAAATGGCTCAAGGTGTTCACAGAAAATAAAATATATGGTCTCATGTTCATCAGGTACATCAAGGACCCAATCATCTAACAATACATCGTGAAATAAACTGCTTCTGATGAAGCATCACTCAATAGCTTCAAGTTCGATGCCATAGGTGTGGTCATGGCCTTGCAATCCATCATCCTGAATCTTTTCAGGATCTCTACTATATATTTCCCTTGTCCTAGGGAAATTCCATTTGCATTTTTTCACACCTCCATGCCTAGAAAATAATGCTTCATACCCAAGTCCTTCATTTTGAACTCGGCAGCAAGCTTCCTTTTCATATCAGCAATCAACCTATCCATACCTGTTACGAATAGATCATATACATACAGTAGGAGCATCACTAGGTTTCCATATTCAAGCTTGTAGTAAAGCTTGGAATCTGATTTAGTCTTGGTAAACCCCAAACTAGATAGAAAGCTGTCAATTCTGCTATACCATGTCCTGGGTGCCTGTTTCAGGGCTTTCTTCAATCTACACACATGAGACTCCCTATCATGTGTCTCAAAACTGAGTGGATTCTCCACATACACTTCTTTTTCCACTACACCATTCAAGAAAGCAGTCTAAACATCCATCCGGTGTATCTTCCATTTCATCACTACAGCCAAAGCAAGTACCAATTTGATGGAAGTGTATATGGATACAGGTGCAAAAGTTTCTGCATAATCTATTCCTTCTTTTTCGGAGAAACCATGAGCAACAAATCTTGCTTTATATTTTTCTATGCTACCGTTTGCAGCATGCTTGATCTTGTAGATCCATTTGGAAGTTACAAGAAACTTCCTTTCTAGTATTGGGACAACATCCCAAACATCATTCTTCATGATTGATTGATATTCTTCGATCATAGCATCCTTCCATTCTTTTCGTTCTACCACTTCTTCTACATAACTAGAGCAGGACTTGTTTCTCTTTCTTTCTCTGTGATTCTCTTCTGGAGCCCCATATCTTTCCACACCTTGGATAGCTTCTCGTACCCAAGCAAGTTTCCTCTTATGATGATTCTTCTCTTGAGGTGGATCTATAGGTTCTTGAGGTTCTTCTATTTCTCGATCTTCTTCTTGATATTCTTCATTCATGGTTGTGTCATGGATTCTGGGTACTTCTATTTCTTCAGGATCTTTAGTAGGCCTCTTTCTGGATTTGTTGTAAGCTGAGTATTTGTCAAATGTCACATCCCTGCTGATGTCGATATTCTTGAATCCTAGGAAGTATATTCTGTAATCCTTTGAGCTTTCAGAGTATCCCACAAATATACCCTTCTTTCCTGAAGGATATAATTTTGTCCTCTTCTCTTTTGGAATGTGTATGTACACTGGATAGCCGAATATTCTGAGATGGTTGACTTCTAGTTTCTTTTCGGAAAATACTTCTTCAGGTGTCATGTTCTTGAGTACTCTATGTGGAGTATGGTTCTATACATACACAACTGTTATGGTAGCTTCTACCCATAGATGCATGGGAAGATCTTGATCATGAAGCATATCCCTTGCAGCTTCCATGATCATTCTATTCTTCCTTTCTATAACTCCATTCTATTGTGGATTATATGGAGTGGTTAAAAACCTCTTAATCCCTAAGTCTTTGCATAACTCTTTGAATTCATTTGATGTGAATTCTCCGCCATTATCTGATCGAAAGGTCTTGATCTTCTTTTTTGTGTGGTTCTTGATCAAGGTTTTGAATTCCTTGAACTTGTTGAATACTTCATCTTTGTTCTTCATGAAGTAAATCCATGTCTTCCTAGAAAAGCCATCAATGAAAGAAACACAGTATACATACCTACTTAATGAACTTGATGACATAGAACCACATACATCAGACTAAATGATTTCCAAGATTCCTTTTTCCTTGCTCTCGCTACTTGGAAATGTCTTCTTTGTATTCTTTCCTTTCGCAAATCCTTTGCAGACTCCATCATGTTTTGCTTGAATTTTTGGAAGACCTTCAACAACTTTCCTTGCAAGTGGTAGTGCTCTGTAATGTACATGTGCAAGCCTTCTATGCCAAAGTTCATTTGGCTCTACTGTGTCATGTACCAAAGCTTGTTTTGGATGGCCCTTTAGCTTGTATAGACCTCCCTCTTGTTCCCCAATCAGTACTGCATCATTAATAGTATTTCCCTTTGGCCACATGATAACTTTTCCATCTATACATGCAACTCTCATGCCTTTTGCATCTAATGTAGATATATATGGAGAGGAGGTTCTTCTTGCATCTTCATAGACTTTGTAGAGTCTAGCTTATAGGAGGATTCCCCACTACCTTTTATTGGATACTGGTAGTCATCTCCAAGTCTCACCTTGTGGGGTGGTTCATGTTCTGAAAGTTTTACAAATGACTCTTTGAATCCTATCATATGTTTGGAAGCCCCAATGTCTATAAGCGAATCATTGCTTCTATGTGTGATGTTTCCCATGAGAGCATAAATCAAGACATATTCTTCATCACTTGAAGAATCATCACTTTCTTGTCTGATTCTCTTTGTGGAAGGTTCATCATCCTCTGCAGCATGAGCATGATGTCTTCTCTTGTTTCCCTTTTTCTTATTTTGTCTTTTAGGACAATATTTTGCAAAGTGTCCTACTTCATCACATGTATAACATATGCTTCTAGACAAATATTTTCTAGTGTTATTTTTATGGAAATGCTTACCTCTAGAGTGATGAGAACTTCTTTTGCTTTTCTTGGAGTGAACTATGAGAGCTTGATCTTCACTTACCATTTTTTCTTCTCGAGCTACTATCCGAGCTTCTTCTTGAGAGAATTATTTCCATAGTATACTAAATCTAACTAACTTCTTTCTGGAACATATCCCTTGAATAAAGGAGTCCCATTATCTAGGGCCATTCAAGGTGGTCATCACAATCTCTACATTATCCACTTCTTCATCTACTGCTTCCAGTTGTTCCTTGATCTGAGAGACCCTGGATGGTCTCTGCATTCTGCATCTTCACATTATTTAGTTGGTTTCTCAGAGTCATCTTCTGGTTTATGTTCTTCCCTTCAAATAGTTTGGTTAAGGCATCAAACATAGCTTTAGGTGTCTTTATGGAGGACTGTTGTAATCTCACAGATCACATAAGGTTACCAATAATACATACTAAATATACATAACTATAAATTAGAGACAAGAGATAAGAACAGATAGGAAAACAGATTATATTAATGCAATGAGTTCATACAAGGCAGAGAACTGAACTGAGTTCTTGTTTGGCTCAACAGCCTAATATATACAATGTACAGACAGTTACAAAATAACTACCTGTCGGTTTGGTGAACCGACATGACTTTTAGTTAGCCGACCTAATCTTTCCATTTAGTCAGCTGACCGACTTAGTCGGCTGATCGAATAAGTCAGCCAATCGACTTAGTCAGTTGATCGACAAAGTCGATCTTCGTTCAATTCGACTTCGTCGACTTGCTCCTTCTACATCTCCCCCACGAACAAAACGTTTCTTCGTCCCCAATAAATAGGGAGGTACAAAAAATGAAGCTCTGTCGAACCGTTGAAAATTGCTATTGCTGTGGACTGTGCAGATGGATGGTTGGTCTCTTCTGGATGCAGACTTCGATGATGGCCGGAGCTGTGATGGCAAGGTGATGCTGAAAGTCCGTCCAACTCTGCAAGGCTTTTTGGATGTCGATCGTCAATGTCGTTAAACTTGACAGTACCGACATCTTTTCTGAAATGGGCATTTCTGCAATTTTCTCCATATTGGGGCCTAAGGAGTGGTTCTTCTCTTCTACTGCGCTGATAAGTCATTTCATCTGGGGATAGATGATATCGACCTTTTCTAGGTTTGGCAGAGCCTGTTCCACCCATTGGTGTGCATCCCGTTCCAGCTTCTGCAGCTTGTTGTTCTCCATCACTATCTGATCTTCTATCGTCTGTCTAAGTGCTGCTTCTATCATTTTCCTGCTCTCTAAGGCCTGAATGCCTTGACGAGTCTGTCATGTCTGTTGGTAGACCTACCCATAGTGAGTAGGCCAGTCGCATAAAACGTCTTCTGTGACGACAGACTCCTCCATGTGGTCCTGGAGCACCTTGTAGGCCTTTGAGAAGGCAGTGTGTTGTGCTAGGAGCAGTCGAGCAGTCTCCTCCTTTTGTTCTTCCTTAGTCTCTTGCATCCGGGCTTGGACGGTTGATACCATAGTCTCGAAGAGCTGGTATGCTCTTTCAAGTGGTCGATCTGTGTCAACTTCGACAGGGCCTGGTATCACAGTCTGTGCTAGAGCTCTGTATTTGCAGAGAAGCTTGACTTCTTCTGCATTTTTGGCTGTAAGCTCTTTACTTTTTCAAACCGTCCTTAGCTTTGCTTATTTGGCCATGGTTTTGAGGAGTTGGATAACCTCTGTGTCTGTCAAGGAACTTGCATCCCTTAAGCTGATCCGGAGGTTGGAAGTTTTGGTCTGATGTGCTTTCTTCTTCTTGTGTTTGTTGGCCTCTGGCTCTTGGGTGCCTTTGGTAGTTGGGGTTGGGTCTGTGGTTGGGGGAATGGAAGTCGATGGATTCTCTGGTTGGGGGGTTGGTATGACTATGTCCAGCTGAGAAGATGTATGTGGTTGTGATAGGTCTGGTTGTGAATCTGGTGGTGGTGGAGGCGATGGGGTCGGAGAAGGAACTAGGGTGGATGGGTTGGTTGGAGTGTGTTGTGGGCTTCCATCAGATGAGATACCTACTTTCGAAGGTGTAGTGGGTAGGTCGTCCTGGGCGTCAATGTTGATCGGCTCCGTGACCTACTATGATGCTCCAATTACGTCGCCTTGTTGGTTTCGGGTGAATGTTGTCGTAATGTTTGCATAGGGATTTTTGCTTGCATAAAGAGGAGCTATTGTTCGTATTTTGTGGGCCGACTGAAACAGTGCAGGAAGCATCGCGAAGAAAGCTTTAAGCTCAGCGTCCTGGTCAACCTTGGCTTTGACTGTATCCGGGATTGCTCTTTGATATATGTTGTGGGGACTGACCGACTGTTGTACTGATGCTTGCTCCTCGACTATGGGTGTCGGGGATGGGGGTGGAGGGGTCGACACAAGGTCAACAATTTTTTTAGGCATCGGTGTCGTTTTTTCTTTCTTTGGCTGACCCTCTGGAGCTCCTGCTTCCAGATACCATTGAAATTGAGTTTCAACTGATACTTTATTTGCAGCGGCATCCTCGACAACGTCGACGGCCGCGGCCACTAGCTCCTCCTCATCATCAGACGAGTCAGCAAGAAGAAGCTTGCGCTTACCCTTGCCTTGTTGTAGTTTTTGGGCCTTGATTCTCTTTCTGGCGATAGCTATCTCCTTGGACAGCTTCTTAATGATGCTGTGAGATAAAGAATATTCCGGGTCAGCGTCCTCGACTTCACCTGTCGGTATTTGAATTGGGTCGACAGTTGCTGGAGCTGGAGGGTTTGTTTGTTGATGTGGTTGTACTGTTGGTTGTTGTTGTTCTGTCGGCTGTGGGTCGACTACCTTTGCAGTCGAAGGTTTGATAGTGATGTGTACCCAACTAGTGGGCTCGGCCGGGGTGTCTTCTGACACAAATGTGCTGATGTAGAGTTTGAGCTCATAGTATTCCTCTTTTTCCTGGTCGATAAGTGTCTCTGTGATGGAGAATTCAACCTGTTTGGCAGCCTCGGGTATTTGTATTCTTCTCTGAGCCTATCGGGTCAACTCCCGGAAAATCTGATCGACCAACGGATAGTAGTCGAGGTCCTGGGCTTTGGGGTCCTGACCTTGCATGTACCAGACTGACGTGTGGTCAAGCTCTAACTGTATATGGGAGTCTACAGGGAGGTTTCGTCGGATGTTTTGGGGCACCCTCCACATCGTCGTGCGAACCTTCAACTGCTGAAACCAGTTTTCCAATAAGACTTTCCCCTGTGCCAGCTCATGCAGGGTTCCTCTTTGTGAGAAGGGTTTAAATCGGTTCATCTCGAACTTGGTTGGCTCCTGAAATACTGGGCTACCTTCTGGACATATATGATACATGAAAATCCAGAGAATAAGAGAAGGAAACTTGATTATACCTCCTGTCTCTTGGCATCTTTCACAGATGGTTTTGACCATGTCAGCAACATAGTCTCCCCATTGGTAGATCCGACCGTCGGTTGCAATTGTGTCAAAAGCCTCTAGCATCTCCAGTTTGAGGTCGCTGCCTTGACCGGCTAATGTAAGGGTGATTGCAATGATTTTAGCCACAATTTGTGGCGTCCGTGTCGCAATTTGTCTAATCATCAAACCCTTGGAGTTCTTTCCCGATGGCGAGCTCGTAAGCTTTTGGACTAACCCTTCTTTAATCCCAATTGGTACAGGGCTGCCTTGGTTGGATAGACCAGTAAGTCATGAGATAACATCCCCGGTAATGTCGATCGGCCTGTCGAAGTAGAATTGGCCATTGTGGTAACGACTGATAATGAATTTGACCGCTGCTTCTTTTGTCCCACCAAAGCTTGCCATCAGTGGTGCGTTAGGGTAGTTGAAGATGGTACTCTGCGAGATTTTCTCAGCGGCCTGGGTCATCTTTTTGTCGACATAGGCCCATTCTTGGATTTTTGTCCAGAGTTTCTGCCATTGGTCTTCTTGGACTTTGGCGTTTTTTATGTTCTTTAATCGGCGGACCAAGGGTGTGTCCTTTGCCTACAGATCTCTTGCCTTAGCCACTGCTCAGGTCAGTTTGGGTGCCATTGTGTCGGGTTGGTTGAAGGTGTTACAGGGTTCTTGGTCTTTAGTCGACTGAGGTTGTGGTTGCTCTATGGGTGAATGGTGTGGTGGATGAACCTTCGACTGTCTTGTATTTATAGGCACGGGTGTTTTTGCGTGTGGAGATGGACGTATTAATGGCATACTGGACAGTCTGGCTGTAATGCTCGAATGGGAATTAATGGTGGAATGTGTGTGGCACTCGAGGCCATCAATGCGTGATGGGACTCTTGAGGTCGTCGGTCGATGTCGGTGGTGAAACTGGTTGGCCAGACTGGTCGATGAGGATGATTGAGGATGATGATGTCAATTATCGAAGTAGTGAGTTGCTGTCATGTTTGTTGTGTTGTTGATTGCATTGTTTTATTTTTGGAATTTTTATCTTTTTATGGGTTTTGATTGACGGTTAAGGTCGTTATTTGATTTTTTTTTTAGTTTCTGTAACGTTTGAGTCGGGCTCCATTAACGAGCTTCCGAAATACTAGGCCCTGTAATGTATTTAGTCGGACCGAGCCATTGGGGTGTATTTCTTCGACAATGTAAGGTCCCATCCATTCTATATGTACTTTCTTGGGTTTTCCTTTGACTCGACTGTTATAAAGTAAAGCAAGGTCACCGACCGACAGGTTTTTGTTTTTGATGTTACGGTCGTGCCATGCTTTCTGTTATTGTTTGTGAATTTCCTGATGCTCGATAGCCATGAGTCTATGTTCTTCTAGCTTACTGAGCTGGAATAGTCGGTCCATTCTTTCCTGTTCGACATCGAAATGTAGTAGTTGTGCAACAATAGGTGTCTGTTGTCAAAAATGTAGGGGGACGACTGCTTCTTACCCGTAGACTAGTCGAAAGGGGGTTTGGTCAGTCGACCGTTTATATGCTATCCTGTATGCCCAGAGGACCACAGGGATTTTCTCATCCCATTCGTCTTTGTCAGTGCTGCATATTTTGGTTTACCCTTTTTTCAATGTTTTGTTGAAATCTTCAATCGCGCCGTTCGACTGGGGGTGATATGCGGTGCTTCGTCGGTGGTTGATGTGAAACTGGTTGGTCAAATTTTTTATGGTTTTCTTGATAAAGTGTGATCCTTGGTCACTGATCAATGTGAGTGGGCATCCAAATCTAGTGATAATGTTTTCATAGATAAACTTAGCAGCTACCTCACTTGAACATGTATCGACGGGTTCAGCTTCTACCCATTTAGTGACATATTCCACTGTCGTGATAATATATCTTGCACCTGATCATTTGGCAGGGATTTGGAACGGTCCTATGAAGTCTATAGCCCAAATTTTGAATGTGAGACTAGGGTTTACAGATATCAAGGGCATTTCAGTTCTCAGCAGAGGTCAACCAAGTCATTGACATCTGTCACATCGACTAACAAATTTTTTGCAATCTGTGTGGATTGTCGGCCACCATAATCCTAACTATTGGATTTTCTTTGCAGTGGTGTCTGCTTGGAAATGTCCTCGTGCAGGTCCATAGTGTGCTTCATGCATGATTTGTTCTCTCTCATGGTCGAGTACACATCTTCTGAGAATGTCGTCTAACCCCATTTTGTACAATAATCCATTGATGAGGCTATAGGGTGCAACATTCGTAGCTAAGATTTGTTTTTTCTTGGTGGTTAGACCTTCTAGTGCCTGACCTGTCTCTAAGAACTGAGCTATTTCTTCTAGTTCTTCGGGTACTGCTTCTATGCGGAATACATGTGCATCCGGCAAGTCGTCATTGACTCCGGTCGGTTCCTCCTCTGTGTCGAGACGGGATAGGTTGTCGGGCCCGACATTTAACTTTCCTGGTCAGACCACTACTTCAAACTCAAATTCTTGAAAAATAAGTAGCCATCGACAAATTCTCCCATGATGAAGGGGCTTATTGACGAGGTATTTCAAAGCTTGATGGTCGGTGTAAAATATGAAGGGGTTGGCCAATAGGTAATGTCGATACTTTTGGAGGGCAAAGACCATACCTAGGGCTTCTCTTTCAGTGGTCGAATAGTTCCTTTTAGCCTTATTTAATTTTTGACTGCTGTACACTGTAGGGTAGTCCATGTTGATGTATATGTAACTTCGGAATGTATTCTTATATGTATTTTATATATTGTAACCCGATGTTTATTCCGGGATGTTTCTATTATGTATTTGAGTCATGTGGTCATGCCCCGATGTTCCGATCGGGAGGATTAATAATGTAATCAAGTCATTTCAAGTCATTAGGTAAGTCCCCACAGTTATGGGGCACTTGAGTTATTATACACTAATTAAGGTGGAGGCTCGAGTAGTAATTATTAGGTCGATCCTACGTGTGAAATGGTAATTCAAGTGAACGGACTAATATAAATAGAGAGGGTGAGTCTCTCTATTTATCACTTGTGAATTACATCACTTGCTCTCTCAAGTGTGGCGCACTTTTGGAGAAGGAAATTCTTTGGCTTGATAGAAGACAGAAGGCTGCTATTGTGTTGGGAGGTCATCTTACTGTTTTGGGATCACATCTTGTGGTGATACTATCTTAGAGGAAGTTGAGGGGTTTTCTCCATTTATGGTTTCCCCTCCCAAAATCTGTGTGTCTCTTGTTTCTTGATGTGCTTATGTGATTGCTGTGCTTGTTATTCTCTCAGTGAAAAGATCTTGTCATAATGCTAGCTTAAATGTTGAAAAAACTAACATGGAATTAGAGCTAACCTGAGAAGAAGACACTGTGCAGCTGTGGAGGCTAGGGCTTCCTTGTTTGTGGATCTTTCTCCACTATTTTTCAGCAAAATTAAGGTGGACTTACTCTCCTCCCTAGGGCGCATCTTTCTGTTGAAACAGAATTCAATTCTGAGGATTTTCAGTTTTTGACCTATCACTGGGGCCGAAAATTAGGGATTTTTATTGAAGAGGAATTTTTCAGTGGGACCAAGCCTGGATTGTTCTCCTATCCAAAATCGAAGTTAGGAACAAGTTTGAAGTCATTTGGGTGGATAGAACTCCAGAAAAGAAAAACCCTAGTTGCTCCTGAACCAGCTCTGCAAGATTTCAGCTCAAGCTTCAGATTTGACATCTTGGACCTGGTAAGATCTAAAATCTTTTGTATTTCCATTTGAGGTTCTTATTTAAAGATGTCTCATCATACCAAGCTTGATGAAAATATTGAGGGGGCTGATAATTTCTGAGCTTGGAAGTATAGAATCTCCCTGGTCCTGGAAGAGAATGAACTAGACTCCTACATCCATGAGGAGGTTCCAGTTCCAGAGGGAGATGAGGAAAAGGCTCTCCATAAGAAGAAGTTGGTTATGGAAAAGAGGATCATTGCTGATTATATCAAGGATCATCTTATCCCTCAGGTGTCCTCTCTCAAGACACCTAAAGCTATGTTTGATGCCCTAACCAAATTGTTTGAAGGAAAGAACATCAATCGGAAGATGACCCCGAGGAACCATTTGAAGAATGTGAAGATTCAGAATGCAGAAACTATCCAGTCATACTTCACAAGGGTTTCTCAAATCAAAGAACAATTAGAAGCTGTTGATGAAGAAGTGGAAAATGCTGAGATTGTCATGACTACCTTAAATGGCCTTCCTAGGTCATGGGATGCCTTCATCCAAGGGATCTGTGCAAGAAAGAAGCTAGTCAAATTCAGCAGACTATGGGAAGAGTGTTCTCAAGAAGAAGCACGGATAGCAGCTCGAGAAGATAAGATGGGAAGTGAAGATCAAGCCCTCACAGCACACTCTAAAACAAGCAAAAGAAGACCTCATTAATCCAAAGGTAAAGGTCCTCATTCCAGGAAGGATATGTCAAAATTAAGATGTTATACATGTGATGAGATAGGACATTTTGCAAAAGACTGTCCTAAAAACAAGAGTCACCCTCATAAGAAAAAGGGGAACAAAAGAAGACGTCATGCTCATGCTGCAGAAGATGATGAACCATCCAAGAAGAGATCCAGATATGAAAGTGAAGATTCTTCAAGCGAGGATGAATATGTTCTGATATCAGCTCTCACTGGCAACATTACTCATGGGAGTGATGATTGGATGATAGACAGTGGTGCTTCCAAACACATGATGGGATTCAAGGAATCCTTTGTGAGGCTATCAGAACGTGAATCACCTCACAAGGTGAAACTAGGACATGACTACCAGTATCCAATAAAAGGTAGTGGGGAATCTTCATACAAGCTAGAATCTGGCAAGTCCCTAACAATGAAAGAAGTATTGTTTGTTCCAGGACTTAAGAAGAATCTTCTATCCATTTCAGCATTGGATGCAAAAGGAATGCGGGTTGCATTCATAGATGGTCAAGTCATCATGTGGCCAAAAGGAAAGACTATCGATGATGCGGTAGTAATTGGAGAACAAGAAGGAGGCTTGTACAAATTGAAGGGCCATCCAGAACAAGCCTTGATCCATGATTCAGTGGAGCCAAATGAACTTTGGCACAGAAGGCTTGCACATGTACATTATAGAGCACTGCCCATTGCAAGCAAAGCTGTTGAAGGTCTTCCAGAATTCCAAGCAAAACATGATGGAGTTTGCAAAGGATGTGCGAAAGGAAAGAATACAAAGAAGAAATTCCCTAGCAGCGAAAGCAAAGCCAAAGGCATTCTAGAGATCATCCATTCTAATGTATGCGGTCCAATGTCATCAAACTCACTAAGCGGGTATGCATACTATGTTTCTTTTATTGATGATTTTTCTAGAAAGACATGGATTTATTTTATGAAGAATAAAGATGAAGTATTTAGCAAGTTCAAGGAATTCAAAGCCTTGATCGAAAACAATACTGAAAAGAAGATAAAGACCGTTAGATCAGATAATGGTGGAGAAGGAGCTATGCAAGGATTCAGGGATTAAGAGGGAGTTGTACACTCCTTATAATCCACAGCAGAATGGGGTTGCAGAACGAAAGAACAGAACTATCATGGAAGCTGCAAGGGCTATGCTTCATGATCAAGATCTACCTATGCATCTTTGGGCTGAAGCTGCTAGAACAGCAGTATATGTACAGAACCGTACTCCACACAGAGTGCTCGAGAACAAGACTCCTGAAGAAGTCTTCTCCGGAAAGAAACCAGAAGTCAGCCATCTCAGAATATTTGGCTGTCCAGTGTACATACATATTCCTAAAGAGAAGAGAACAAAATTAGATCCTTCAGGAAAGAAGGGAATATTTGTGGGATACTCTGAAAGCTCGAAGGCTTACAGAATCTACTTTCCAGGATACAAGAAGATCGATGTCAGTAGGGATGTAATATTTGATGAAGACACAACTTACAACAAATCCAGAAAGAGACCTACTGAAGAACCTGAAGAAGCAGAAGCAGAAGCACCCAGGACCCGTGATACATTCATGAATGAAGAAGCTCAAGAAGAAGATCGAGAAGTTGAAGAACCGCAAAGACCAGTAGATCCACCTTCAGAGAAGAATCCTCATAAGAGGAAACTTTCTTGGGTACATGAACTTATCCAAGGTGCGGAAAGATATGGGGCTCCAGAAGAAAATCACAGAGAAAGAAAAAGAACCAGATCAAATTCTGGGTATGTAGCTTTACTATGTGATTTCATTGATAAAGAACCTTCCAGTTATGAAGAAGCGGCAGATCAGAAAGAATGGAAGGATGCGATGATCGAAGAATATCAATCGATCATGAAGAATGATGTTTGGGATGTTGTCCCAAGACCAAAAGGGAAGTCAGTTGTCACTTCCAAATGGATCTACAAGATCAAGCATGCTGCAGATGGTACCATTGAAAAATACAAGGAAAGATTTATGGCTCGAGGATTCTCTCAGAAAGAGGGAGTAGACTATGAAGAGAAATTTGCACCTGTAGCTAGATACACTTCCATCAGAACAATCCTTCCTCTGGCTGCAGTGACGAAGTGGAAGATACACCAGATGGATGTCAAGACTGCTTTCTTGAATGGTGTAGTAGAGGAGGAAGTGTACGTAGAACAGCCACTCGGTTTTGAGACACATGACAGAGAGTATCATGTGTGCAGATTGAAGAAATCCCTGTATGGTTTGAAACAGGCACCCAGGACCTGGTACGGCAGGATTGACAGCTTTCTATCCAGTTTGGGTTTTACCAAGAGTAAAGAAAATTCCAACCTTTATTACAAGGTTGAAGGTGGCAACCCAGTGATGCTTCTACTATATGTAGATGATCTGTTTGTGACAGGTACAGATGGGTTGATTGCTGATACGAAGAGAAAGCTTGCTGCTGAGTTCGAGATGAAGGACTTGGGGATGATGCATTACTTTCTAGGTATGGAGGTGTGGCAGAGTTCAGATGGAATCTTCCTTGGACAAGGGAAGTATGCAGTAGAGATCCTAAAGAGGTTTGGGATGATGGACTGCAAGGCAATGGCCACACCTATGGCATCGAACCTGAAGCCATTGTGTGATGCTTCATCAGATTCGGTTGATGCTACGATGTATCGTCAGATGATTGGGTCATTGATGTACCTGACGAACACGAGACCAGATATTTGCTTTGCTATGAACACCTTTAGCCAGTACTTGACAGATCCAATAAATGTTCACTTGATTGATGCAAAACATATTCTGAGGTACCTGAAGGGTACAATTGATTATGGGCTCAAGTATGATGCAGATCAGAAGATTAACCTTGGGGGTTATGTTGATTCAGATTGGGCAGGCAGTGCCATCGACAGGAAGGGTACTTCTTGATGTTGCTTCAGTTTGGGATCATGTGTGATCTCTTGGTTTAGCAGGAAGCAATCATGTGTGGCACTAAGTACAGCTGAAGCAGAGTATGTTGCAGCTTGTTCAGCTAGTTGTGAGGCAGTATGGCTACGGAAGCTACTATCTGAGTTATTTGATCTCCCGTTGGAGGCTACTAGTATCTTCTCTGATAACCAGAGTTGTGTGAAGCTGTTCGAGAACCCAGTGTTTCATGACAGGTCAAAACACATAGAGATCAAATATCACTATATCAGGGATATGGTGCAAAGAGGAGCTGTGAAGCTCCTGTATGTTGGAACGGACGAGCAGATTGCAGATGTGCTGATGAAGCCACTAGCCAGGGTGAAGTTTGAGTACTTCAGAGAGAGACTTGGCGTGCTTCAGATCAAGGATACTTTGAGGAAGAAGTGATGGACACATTTGCTGAAGCCATTCCAAGCATGTTGGAAGGGGGATCCTTCACATGGCTGTGGATGTAAGCGCTGGATGATGTGTGCTTGGACCATGTATCTATATATGTATCAGGTGGATACATCGTATGGTCAGGTAGATCATGTATGATGATAGATACTTGGTATGCATCAGGTAGATGCACTATATGATCAAGATGATCATGGATGACGAGCTTCAGGATGTTGCTCCAGATGATATGCAGCAGGATGTTGCAGTGATGATGATCATGATGATCATGAGTACATAAGGATGATGTATGGTGAGTATCAGGTTGATACTCTATGGCCGTGGATCAGGTTGTGTAGATGAGCATGTAATTTGGAGCCCTAGGAGATTTGCAGATGGTCTTTCGAGGTTTTGCCTATGGCATGTAATTCGGTGCCCTGGGACATCTGGAAAATGCTCTTTCGAGGTTTTGTCCTATGGCATGTAATTCGGTGCCCTGGGACATCTGGAAAATGCTCTTTCGAGGTTTTTCTCTGGGAGGACATGTAATTCGGAGCCCTAGGAGATCTGCAGATAGTCTTTCAAGGTTTTTCCTATGGCATGTAATTCAGTTCCCTGGGATATCTGGCAGATGCTCTTTCGAGGTTTTGTCCTATGGCATGTAATTCGGTTCCTTGGGAGATCCGTTAGGTTGGGCTGTGTGCCCGTAATCAGTCCTGGGATGCTCTTGCGAGGTTTTTCCATGACCACATGTAATTCAGAGCCCTGGGAGATCCTATAGGTAGAGCTGTGTGCTCGTAACAGCCTGGGATGCTCTTGTGAGGTTTTGTGGTGAGGTCACATGTAATTCGGAGCCCTGGGAGATCCTATAGGTAGAGCTGTGTGCTCGCAATAGCCTGGGATGATCTTTCGAGGTTTTGTGACGCATGTAATAAGTCCTGAGGATTCCACAGTATGGCCGGTGATGATGAAGACCAGCAGGTGGTGGGCCTATATCTAGCATGAAAAAGGGATGGCTCTATAGAACTTCCTATGACAAGATAGTACACACATGATGATGACCAGAGGAGATCCAGATCGAGCTATGATCCATATCCAGTTATGATGACTCCAAGAGATCCAGATCGAGTGATGATCCAGATCCAGATGACTTGAAGATGAAGATGACTCAGAAGATCTAGCTGATACAGAGAATAAGACCAGTGCTAAAAAATTGTGTCGAAAGAATACCTTCCTAGTTAAGAGGGAGTGTTGATGTATATGTAACTTCGGAATGTATTCTTATATGTATTTTATAAATTGTAACCCGATGTTTATTTCGGGATGTTTCTATTATGTATTTGAGTCATGTGGTCATGCCCCGATGTTCCGATCAGGAGGATTAATAATGTAATCAAGTCATTTCAAGTCATTAGGTAAGTCCCCACAGTTATGGGGCACTTGAGTTATTATACACTAATTAAGGTGTAGGATCGAGTAGTAATTATTAGGTCGAGCCTACGTGTGAAATGGTAATTCAAGTGAACGGACTAATATAAATAGAGAGGGTGAGTCTCTCTATTTATCACTTGTGAATTACATCACTTGCTCTCTCAAGTGTGGCGCACTTTTGGAGAAGGAAATTCTTTGGCTTGAAAAAAGACAGAAGGCTGCTATTGTGTTGGGAGGTCATCTTACTATTTTGGGATCACATCTTGTGGTGATACTATCTTAGAGGAAGTTGAGGGGTTTTCTCCATTTATGGTTTCCCCTCCCAAAATATTTGTGTCTCTTGTTTCTTGATGTGCTTATGTGATTGTTGTGCTTGTTATTCTCTCAGTGAAAAGATCTTGTCATAATGCTAGCTTAAATGTTGAAAAAACTAACAGTCCATCCCATCATCCCCTGATTGAGTAAGGATGGCTCCAATTGCGATTCCTGATGTATCAATATGCACATGAAATTTGTTCGACCAGTTTGGAAATTTGAGTATGGGGGCTTCAACCAGTTTTCTTTTCAGTTTGTCAAAGGATATTTGGCATTCTTCTGTCCACTTAAATTCTTGGTCATCCTTTAGTAATTCTTCTAGAGGGTAGGTCATGTCTGAATAGTGTCTTATGAACTTTCTATAATATCCTGTATGTCCAAGTAAGACCCAAACTTGTTTAGGATTTATTAGGGGTTTCAGGTCAAGGATGATTTTAATCTTGGCAAAATCGACTTTGATACCATCTTGTGGTGATATTTAGAAAGTTCAAGGAATTCAAAGCCTTGATCGAAAACCATACTGAAAAGAAGATAAAGACCGTTAGATCAGATAATGGTGGAGAAGGAGCTATGCAAGGATTCAGGGATTAAGAGGGAGTTGTCCACTCCTTATAATCCACAGCAGAATGGGGTTGCAGAACGGAAGAACAGAACTATCATGGAAGCTGCAAGGGCTATGCTTCATGATCAAGATCTACCTATGCATATTTGGGCTGAAGCTGCTAGAACAACAGTATATGTACAGAACCGTACTCCACACAGAGTGCTCGAGAACAAGACTCCTGAAGAAGTATTCTCCGGAAAGAAACCAGAAGTTAGCCATCTCAGAATATTTGGTTGTCCAGTGTACATACATATTCCTAAAGAGAAGAGAAAAAAATTAGATCCTTCAGGAAAGAAGGGCATCTTTGTGGGATACTCTGAAAGCTTGAAGGCTTACAGAATCTACTTTCCAGGATACAAGAAGATCGATGTCAGTAGGGATGTAATATTTGATGAAGACACAACTTACAACAAATCCAGAAAGAGACCTACTGAAGAACCTGAAGAAGCAGAAGCAGAAGCACCCAGGATCCGTGATACAGTCATGAATGAAGAAGCTCAAGAAGAAGATCGAGAAGTTGAAGAACCACAAAGACCAGTAGATCCACCTTCAGAGAAGAATCCTCATAAGAGGAAACTTGCTTGGGTACGTGAACTTATCCAAGGTGCGGAAAGATATGGGGCTCCAGAAGAAAATCACAGAGAAAGAAAAAGAACCAGATCAAATTCTGGGTATGTAGCTTTACTATGTGATTTCATTGATAAATAACCTTCCAGTTATGTGATTTCATTGATAAAGAACATGGCAGACTTCAAAGCTTAGTGAAAACATTTACAGGTCAAGCAGCTAGGTGGTGGGACACCCATCAATCAAAATTGCAGACCTGGACAACTGCTTCAACTTTCTTTGTCGAACGATTTGGTGGAAAAAATTTAACCCATGAAGCTCAAATCCCTATCTTTGTCCAAGGACAAAACCCAAAAGAACACATCAAGCTTTGTGAAAAGGAGTGGAGACGGCTTGGATACAAAGATGAGCGATCCTGGCCACATTTGTTCTCTTCAACCCTAGCCGACTTACCCAATAAATGGTATAAGATGGAGGAAGCTAGAGGTGAAACCTTCTTTTGGCAGGAAATTAAAGAAAATTTTATTAAGGACTTCCAGTTCATACCTCAAAACGAAAAATTGGCTGGGACAGCACACCAAATCAAATAGTTTCTCCAACCGACAGAAAAACAACCCTTCCAAGACCGTCAACAAATCAAGGACTGTAACAAGATACAAACCGAATCAAAATCACAGTCGACACGTTTACACTTAGAAAATGAACACACAGAAGGTAAAAGCTTCAGATGGAAGACCGACCACATGGAAACAACAAAACCCATCTACTCAATCTTGAAAGTTGAGACTACCGACAAACTAGATCTTGACAGAATGACTATAGCCAACTTCCCTGCCACATTCTCACAGTTCAAAGAAGGAAGTCAGCCAATCAATGAAGCTAAATCACCAGAGTGGCTAGATGCCAAAGTGAAAACTAAGGAGGTCGACATTTCAAATGACGACCAACCAAAAATAGCCAAGATTGGTGACTACTGGAACGAACAACAGACCACTGAAATAGTCAACTTACTTAGAGAGTTCCAGGATGTCTTTGCAAGAGACTATAAAGACTTAAAAGGCTTAGTACAAGAGATGGGAGAAATGAAAATAGATACTAAATCTAATGTTCGACCTGTCAAGAAAAGACCTTATAAACTAGCTCATAAGTACAAATACATAGTTAAAAAGGAAATAGACAACATGTTAGCAGCAGGGATCATTTACCCCATCGATCAGTCTGAATGGGAAAGTCCCATGGTCATACAGCCAAAGAAACATGACCCGACAAGGTTGAGAATTTGTGTCAACTTTAGGGAGCTTAACAAAGTAACATTAACAGATCCATTTCCAACCCCCTATGCTGATGAAATCTTAAATGAAGTGGTAGGACATGAATGCTATTCATTCACAGATGGATTCTCAGGGTATAACCAAGTACCAACAGCAAAGGAAGACCAAAGAAAGACAACATTTGTCTGTGAATTTGGCTCTTTTGCTTACAGAGTTATGCCTTTTGGGCTAAAGAATGCACCTGCAGTGTTTTCCCGAATTGTTGTCAATACCTTCCAAGAATATATCTATAATACCATGGCAGTATACTTCAACGATTGGACCATATACTCCACCTTAAAAGATCACTGCACATGGCTCCAACTTATGCTGGAGAGATGTCGACAGATTCAACTCTCCCTGAACATTAAGAAGTGTATCTTTATGACCCCTATAGGAATACTATTAGGGTATATTGTCTGTAAAGATGGTATCAAAGTCGATTTTGCCAAGATTAAAATCATCCTTGACCTGAAACCCCCAATAAATCCTAAACAAGTTTGGGTATTACTTGGACATACATGATATTATAGAAAGTTCATAAGACACTATTCAGACATGACCTACCCTCTAGAAGAATTACTAAAGGATGACCAAGAATTTAAGTGGACAGAAGAATGCCAAATATCCTTTGACAAACTGAAAAGAAAACTGGTTGAATCCCCCATACTCAAATTTCCAAACTGGTCGAACAAATTTCATGTGCATATTGATACATCAGGAATCGCAATTGGAGCCATCCTTACTCAACCAGGGGATGATGGGATGGACTGTTAGTTTTTTCAACATTTAAGCTAGCATTATGACAAGATCTTTTCACTGAGAGAATAACAAGCACAATAATCACATAAGCACATCAAGAAACAAGAGACACAAAGATTTTGGGAGGGGAAACCATAAATGGAGAAAACCCCTCAACTTCCTCTAAGATAGTATCACCACAAGATGTGATCCCAAAATAGTAAGATGACCTCCCAACACAATAGCAGCCTTCTGTCTTCTGTCAAGCCAAAGAATTTCCTTCTCCAAAAGTGCGCCACACTTGAGAGAGAAAGTGATGTAATTCACAAGTGATAAATAGAGAGACTCACCCTCTCTATTTATATTAGTCCGTTCACTTGAATTATCATTTCACACGTAGGCTCGACCTAATAATTACTACTCGATCCTACACCTTAATTAGTGTATAATAACTCAAGTTCCCCATAACTGTGGGGACTTACCTAATGACTTGAAATGACTTGATTACATTATTAATCCTCCTGATCGGAACATCGGGGCATGACCACATGACTCAAATACATAATAGAAACATCCTGGAATAAACATCGGGTTATAATTTATAAAATACATATAAGAATACATTCCGAAGTTACATATACATCAACACTCCCTCTTAACTAGGAAGGTATTCTTTCGACACAATTTTTTAGCACTGGTCTTATTCTCTGTGTCATCTGGATCTGGATCATCACTCGATCTGGATCTCTTGGAGTCATCATAACTGGATCTGGATCATAGCTCGATCTGGATCTCCTCTGGTCATCATCATGTGTGTACTATCTCGTCATAGGAAGTTCTATAGAGCCAGCCCTTTTTCATGCTAGATGTAGGCCCACCACCTGCAGGTCTTCATCATCACCGGCCATACTGTGGAATCCTTCAGGTACTGCTTCTATGCGGAATAGATGTGCATCCGGCAAGTCGTCATCGACTCCGGTCGGTTCCTCCTCTGTGTCGAGACGGGATAGGTTGTCGGGCCCGGCATTTAACTTTCCTGGTCAGACCACTACTTCAAACTCAAATTCTTGAAAAATAAGTAGCCATCGACAAATTCTCCCATGATGAAGGGGCTTATTGACGAGGTATTTCAAAGCTTGATGGTCGGTGTAAAATATGAAGGGGTTGGCCAATAGGTAATGTCGATACTTTTGGAGGGCAAAGACCATACCTAGGGCTTCTCTTTCAGTGGTCGAATAGTTCCTTTTAGCCTTATTTAATTTTTGACTGCTGTACACTATAGGGTAGTCCATGTTGATGTATATGTAACTTCGGAATGTATTCTTATATGTATTTTATATATTGTAACCCGATGTTTATTCCGGGATGTTTCTATTATGTATTTGAGTCATGTGGTCATGCCCCGATGTTTCGATCGGGAGGATTAATAATGTAATCAAGTCATTTCAAGTCATTAGGTAAGTCCCCACAGTTATGGGGCACTTGAGTTATTATACACTAATTAAAGTGCAGGCTCGAGTAGTAATTATTAGGTCGAGCCTACGTGTGAAATGGTAATTCAAGTGAACGGACTAATATAAATAGAGAGGGTGAGTCTCTCTATTTATCACTTGTGAATTACATCACTTGCTCTCTCAAGTGTGGTGCACTTTTGGAGAAGGAAATTCTTTGGCTTGACAGAAGACAGAAGGCTGCTATTGTGTTGGGAGGTCATCTTACTGTTTTGGGATCACATCTTGTGGTGATACTATCTTAGAGGAAGTTGAGGGGTTTTCTCCATTTATGGTTTCCCCTCCCAAAATATTTGTGTCTCTTGTTTCTTGATGTGCTTATGTGATTGCTGTGCTTGTTATTCTCTCAGTGAAAATATCTTGTCATAATGCTAGCTTAAATGTTGAAAAAACTAACATGGAATTAGAGCTAACCTGAGAAGAAGACACTGTGCAGCTGTGGAGGATAGGGCTTCCTTGTTTGTGGATATTTCTCCACTATTTTTCAGCAAAAGTAAGGTGGAATTACTCTCCTCCCTAGGGCGCATCTTTCTGTTGAAACAGAATTCAATTCTGAGGATTTTCAGTTTTTGACCTATCACTGGGGCCGGAAATTAGGGCTTTTTATTGAAGAGGAATTTTTGAGTGGGACCAAGCCTGGATTGTTCTCCTATCCAAAATCGAAGTTAGGAATAAGTTTGAAGTCATTTGGGTGGATAGAACTCCAGAAAAGCAAAACCCTAGTTGCTCCTGAACCAGCTCTGCAAGATTTCAGCTCAAGCTTCAGATTTGACATCTTGGACCTGGTAAGATCCAAAATATTTTGTATTTCCATTTGAGGTTCTTATTTAAATATGTCTCATCATACCAAGCTTGATGAAAAGCTTGATGGGGCTGATAATTTCTGAGCTTGGAAGTATAGAATCTCCCTAGTCCTGGAAGAGAATGAACTAGACTCCTACATCCATGAGGAGGTTCCAGTTCCAGGGGGAGATGAGGAAAAGGCTCTCCATAAGAAGAAGTTGGTTATGGAAAAGAGGATCATTGCCGATTCTATCAAGGATCATCTTATCCCTCAGGTGTCCTCTCTCAAGACACCTAAAGCTATGTTTGATGCCCTAACCAAATTGTTTGAAGGAAAGAACATCAATCGGAAGATGACCTCGAGGAACCAATTGAAGAATGTGAAGATTCAGAATGCAGAAACTATCCAGTCATACTTCACAAGGGTTTCTCAAATCAAAGAACAATTAGAAGCTGTTGATGAAGAAGTGGAAAATGCTGAGATTGTCATGACTACCTTAAATGGCCTTCCTAGGTCATGGGATGCCTTCATCCAAGGGATCTGTGCAAGACAGAAGCTAGTCAAATTCAGCAGACTATGGGAAGAGTGTTCTCAAGAAGAAGCACGGATAGCAGCTCGAT
>LPNX011125208.1:20463-58548 GCA_001517045.1 Pseudotsuga menziesii | reverse complement strand
ATCCCCTGGTTGAGTAAGGATGGCTCCAATTGCGATTCCTGATGTATCAATATGCACATGAAATTTGTTCGACCAGTTTGGAAATTTGAGTATGGGGGCTTCAACCAGTTTTATTTTCAGTTTGTCAAAGGATATTTGGCATTCTTCTGTCCACTTAAATTCTTGGTCGTCCTTTAGTAATTCTTCTAGAGGGTAGGTCATGTCTGAATAGTGTCTTATGAACTTTCTATAATATCCTGTATGTCCAAGTAAGACCCAAACTTGTTTAGGATTTATTGGGGGTTTCAGGTCAAGGATGATTTTAATCTTGGCAAAATCGACTTTGATACCATCTTTACAGACAATATGCCCTAATAGTATTCCTATAGGGGTCATAAAGATACACTTCTTAATGTTCAGGGAGAGTTGAATCTGTTGACATCTCTCCAGCATAAGTTGGAGCCATGTGCAGTGATCTTTTAAGGTGGAGTATATGGTCCAATCGTTGAAGTATACTACCATGGTATTATAGATATATTCTTGGAAGGTATTGACAACAATTTGGGAAAACATTGCAGGTGCATTCTTTAGCCCAAAAGGCATAACTCTGTAAGCAAAAGAGCCAAATTCACAGACAAATGTTGTCTTTCTTTGGTCTTCCTTTGGTATTGGTACTTGGTTATACCCTGAGAATCCATCTGTGAATGAATAGCATTCATGTCCTACCACTTCAATTAAGATTTCATCAACATAGGGGGTTGGAAATGGATCTGTTAATGTTAGTTTGTTAAGCTCCCTAAAGTTGACACAAATTCTCAACCTTGTCGGGTCATGTTTCTTTGGCTGTATGACCATGGGACTTGCCCATTCAGACTGATCGATGGGGTAAATGATCCCTGCTGCTAACATGTTGTCTATTTCCTTTTTAACTATGTCTTTGTACTTATGAGCTAGTTTATAAGGTCTTTTCTTGACAGGTCGAACATTAGGTTTAGTATCTATTTTCATTTCTACCATCTCTTGTACTAAGCCTTTTAAGTCTTTATAGTCTCTTGCAAAGACATCCTGGAACTCTCTAAGTAAGTTGACTATTTCAGTGGTCTGTTGTTCATTCCAGTAGTCACCAATCTTGGCTATTTTTGGTCGGTCGTCATTTGAAATGTCGACCTCCTTAGTTTTCACTTTGGCATCTAGCCACTCTGGTGATTTAGCTTCATTGATCGGCTTACTTCCTTCTTTGAACTGTGAGAATGTGGCAGGGAAGTTGGCTACAGTCATTCTGTCAAGATCTAGTTTGTCAGTAGTCTCGACTTTCAAGATTGAGTAGATGGGTTTTGTTGTTTCCATGTGGTCGGTCTTCCATCTGAAGCTTTTACCTTCTGTGTGTTCATTTTTTAAGTGTAAACGTGTCAACTGTGATTTTGATTCGGTTTGTATCTTGTTACAGTCCTTGATTTGTTGATGGTCTTGGAAGGGTTGTTTTTCTGTCGGTTGGAGAAACTATTTGATTTGGTGTGCTGTCCCAGCCAATTTTTCGTTTTGAGGTATGAACTGGAAGTCCTTAATAAAATTTTCTTTAATTTCCTGCCAAAAGAAGGTTTCACCTCTAGATTCCTCCATCTTATACCATTTATTGGGTAAGTCGGCTAGGGTTGAAGAGAACAAATGTGGCCAGGCTCGCTCATCTTTGTATCCAAGCCGTCTCCACTCCTTTTTGCAAAGCTTGATGTGTTCTTCTTGGTTTTGTCCTTGGACAAAGATAGGGATTTGAGCTTCCTGGGTTAAATTTTTTCCACCAAATCGTTCGACAAAGAAAGTTGAAGCAGTTGTCCAGGTCTGCAATTTTGATTGATGGGTGTCCCACCACCTAGCTGCTTGACCTGTAAATGTTTCCACTAAGATTTGAAGTCTTCCATGTTCTCCAATATTTCTAGATACTTGTTCGACATGCATGATTGGGGATTCTCTCTCCTTATACCTGGGTAGTTGAGTAGTATGTAAGCTGGGCTGTTGTAAGGTGGGTCGTTCCCTAACTTTCTTTTCAAATACTTTGGGGATAATTGATACAATGAAGCACTGTCGGGTGGGTTTTTTCTGTACTTTTTGTATAGTCCAGCACCCTCTTGCTTGTGTTTCATAATTTTCCATTTCCCAATCATATAATTCAGCATCTGAATTATAACCGATTGAGTCTTGGTTACCTAAGTGAAGTTCCCCATAGATGTTTGGCTTTGTATAGTCTGTATTGTTATGGATCTGGTAAAGCTGTCTAACATCGACTTCCTCATCAATCGGTTTGGTCCAAGGTGCTCCTTGGGAAGGATTAATGGGTACAATGACTTTGTGACCATTTCCTTTTAACTTAATTTGTTCTTTGTCTAAGGATATGGAGGATTTCATCTTCTGTCCCCAAGGTCGACCGACTAGCACGGGAAAGGAGCTAGATCCCTCTTTTGGGTCAATGATTTCAAAATCAACCTTAGTTGATATTCCTTTGATGGTCGTGTTGACATTTTTCCAAACCCCAATGGGTTCAATGAGACCTTGATCGGCGATTTTTAGGTAAATACCTGATTCGTAGAGTCGGGGTCTTCCCATCTTTTCCCATGTATCCTGAGTCATGATATTTACCTGAGATCCGAAATCGAGAACTACTTGTCGGACATGATAACCTTTGATTTCCAGATCGACAAGTGGATCGACGTCATTTTTGTCTTTTTGGTTTAGGATGCATATGTTCTTAGTTTGTTTTTCGGGGTTAGAACTTTTTATTTGATGCAATAAATCAATGAATTGGGCTACAGATTTGTCTATTTGTATGAGATAGATTAATTGTTGTACTGTGTTAGGTCGAATGCTAATGAGGTCTTCTTTTTGTGTGATGTATTGAAATATGTGTGTTGCTTCTTGATATGTGTGTTTTTCTTTCATAGGATCCGGATAGCCATTTTTGTTTTTAATTTTACTAATTTGGGGATTATCAGGGCCTGTTTTTGTGCCTTGGCGAGTGACAATATGCAGATTTTTAGTAGTTAATACATCATGCTTTTGTACACAAGACAAGACATTAACATTTTTCTTATTATTGATTTTCTCTAACATGGTAGGACAATCCTCCAGAGAGTGATCACCTACTCCACAATGGTTACAGAATTTCAGATCAGTCCTGTCCTTGTATGGACAGTTGGCGTATCGGTGCCCTTCTTTATGACATATAAAGCACTGGGTAGATCGACGCGGTCATATGTCACGATTCTCGATGAATCAACCTCTTCCTCCAAACCCTTGTCGTCGATTGTCGTACTGGCACTCATATCGTCGGCCTACATATCTTTACCCGTTCTGGTCATTGGTATTATTTTGCTCATTGTTTTGCGCTACTGCATTCGTCTGGTAGACCACCTGATAATTCTGTCGGTTTTTCAGGTTTAATTGACAGTCGGCCGTGTTGTGATCTTTTGTCTCACAGATGGCGCACCAGGAAGATTTTATGTTCTTCATGTTAAACGAACATTCTTTCGTAGAATGATCTCCGTGCTCCTGGAAAATGTCACAAAATGCTTTAGTTTGCACAAAGCGGACGTCTTGTCGACAGTATTCGTGTCAACAATTATCTTTCGAGTGTCTGGCCGTCGAACATTTAGTACACCAGATTTCTTGATTCTTGAGGGTCAGTTCTTTCAAATATTTCTACAAATTCTAGAGCTGTTCCTCTAACCTGTGGTCCGTCGGATACGCAGGTATGTCTTCATCCATTTCCACCTGCAGAGCTTTGGTCAGCGCATCTTCATATGTCTTGAACGTTTCCAGACTGATATGTTGACGTACTTTCTATGATAATCCTGCAAGGAACCATTGAATTAGTAGTTGTTCATCAATAACATAATCTAATTGGCTTAATAGGTCCTTCCAATGTTTGTCGTAGTCGCGGACTGTCTCCCCTGGATTTTGCTGTGTCGTTTTGAGCTTTTTGGCAGCTAAGTGCTTGGCATCTGGGATCTTGAAAAATGATAAGAACTGTGCTTTAATCTCAGCTTTCATTGCTCTGGGTTTCCTTTATGAAAAGTTCATGTACCAGGTCAGGGCCCTTTTCCATAAGGCTCCAGCAAACTGAGCCATTTGTCGGTCTTCATCTGTCACCTGGTTTGCTTCCTAGGTTGACACGCAGATGAACCAATGTCGTCTGGGGTCTTCATCCCCATTATAGAGAGGAATGTGAGCTGATCCATGACCCATGTATGAGTCACTTTCAATGCTCTCAGAAGTTGGTGGGGTCGGAGGTGTGGGTGGTGGTGAAAGTGGTGGGGTTGTTGATGTAGTCGGGCCTGCGGAGTTTTGGTCGACAGAACTTGTGCTCCCGTCGTTGGTCAATTCATCTTCGACGTACAGTGGGTTGTTATGGATTTCTACTATCAATGGTCCACTGCAACTTTGTGTGCGTAGGTTTGCTTGTTCAATTTCTTCAAAAGCTATACTTGGCGAGGGGGCGCTCCTTCCTATGTCGGTAAGAGCAAGTGGATACTTCAGAGGGAGGGTGCTGCTTGAAATGTCACCCAGTTTCCCTCGAGCGGTCAATGTATGATAAGGTGTCGACCCGTGTATGTGTCGTCACCTAGTCGACTCCATATGCTGTAGTGACCAGCTCGTAGTCCTAGATCATATTCGATAATAGTCTGGATTCTAGTATGTGGATTTGTCGGGGAAAGGGTTATTCCATCGTTAGGAGATCTTATTTGGAGAGCTTCGGGCTACTCTATCGACACTTCTTCCTCCGTAGGGGACACCTCTTGTTCTACGCCCTCTTCCTGTTGGTCATGACCCGACTCTGGCAGATTTTCTTCACGATCGTTCTCCCTAGGGTTGTGTTCTCTGCGCATCTCTGCAGCTTTTTCGCATCTTTCTTCCCTTCTCTGCTGTCTCTCATCCCTTTCTTGTTTCTGAATGTCCAACATACTTTCGTATAGTACTATTTTATTCAGGTCCTCTATGGTCGAATTTTCATTACTGGTGACGTCTATCCTCCTTAGGTCTACTAGGATCCATTATACTCTACCTCCAACACAAGACTAGATACCCCCCCATAGCCTACCCGACACTTTTATAAATACCGGATAGTTCAAATTACTTGCTCAGGAAGTATTCCTAGTCCCTTTCTGCAATAAATTTCTCCCATTTCCTCTACTTTTCCACCCAGTTGGTGTTTGGTGGATGTTCGCACAGTGGTGTTCTAGGTTCGATGATGTGGCCTGCTCCATTCTCTATCAAGAATTTGAACAGCAAGGTCAGCAAGGAGCACAAGAATTGTTTGATGAACTCTGTGTATAATTTCACTTTGACAGTTTCCACCGACGTTCGGTCTTTGACTACTTGCTCCTCATAGAAGTCGTCGGCGATTTTCTCAAACCACTCTGAAAAATTCATTCGTCCCCCTCGGAACAGTTTATCTAGCAACTGTTGTTCTTTAGTCGCATCCGGCTTTCTCATCCAAAAGCTACTTCAAAAGTTGTGGCACAGACTCGATGAATTTTTCATGTGTCTCTGTGAAAAATCTTGCTTTGGCTTCAACGACTGTTAATCTGTTTCTTCGTGCGTAATTTTGCAAGTAGTTTGCAACTTTACGGTCCCACCAGTCCTTGATCTCCTACTCTGGTATCATATGTGAACATATATTTTAGACATGTACTACTGGAAACAGAACCAATGTTGTAATATCACAGATCACATAAGGTTACCAATAATACATACTAAACATACATAACTATAAATCAGAGACAAGAGATAAGAACAGATAGGAAAACAGATTATATTAATGCAATGAGTTCATACAAGGTAGAGAACTAAACTAAGTTCTCGTTTGGCTCAAAATCCTAATATATACAATGTACAGATAGTTACAAAATAACTACCTGTCGGTTCGGTGAACCGACACGACTTTTAGTTAGCTAACCTAATCTTTCTAGTTAGTCGACCGATCGACTAAGTCGGCCCATCGACTTAGTCGGCTGATCGACTAAGTCGGTCTTCGTTCAAGTCGACTTCGTTGAATTGCTCCTTCTACAAGGACACTTGTGTTATGAGGTGATCCTTGATTGAATCAGCAATAATCATCTTAGCCATGACCAACTTCTTTTTGTGTAAGGCCTTAGCCTCATGTCCCTCTGGAACTGGAACCTCCTCATTGGTATAGGAGTCCAACTCATTTTCTTCCAGGACCAGGGAGATCCTATACTTCCAGGCTCGAAAGTTATTATCTCCCTCAATATTTTCATCAAGCTTGGTATGATGAGACATCTTAACTAACAACCTCAAATGGAAATACAAAATATTTAGATCTTACCAGGTCAAGATGTCGGATCTTGATTTGGAGCTGAATTTCTACAATGTTGGTTTAGGAGCAGATTAGGGTTTGGATTTTCCAAATTTTTGTCCAACCAAATGCTTTGATCTTGATCTCTAAACTTTTATTTTGAGGAGGATATCAAACTAGGCCTGGGCTCACTAAAAAATTCCACTTCTATGGAAAGCCCTAATTTTCGGTAGCAGTGTTGGGTCCAAAACTGAAAAAGCTTAGAATTGAATTCTTCTTCAACAGAAAGATGTACCCTAGGGAGGAGAGTTAATCCAACCTTATTTTGCTGAAAATATGTGGATAAATATACACAAAGTATGGAGCCCTAGTTCTCGTAGCTGCACAGTGTCTTCTTCTCAGGTTAGCTCTGATACCATGTTAGAAATTTATCATTTAAGATAGCATTATGTTAGGATCTTTAACTGAGAGAATAACAAGTACATCAATCAAACACAAGATACAATGAACACAATGTTTTTCCTAGGGGAAACCATAAATGGAGAAAAACCTGCAACTTCCTCAGAGATAGAATCAGCACCAAAAGTAAAACCCCAAAACAAAAAGATGATCTCCCAACAGCAGTAGCCTCTTTCTTCCTAGCCCTAGTGTCTTCTTCTTCCTCAGCTATGCACTACAACTGAGTGTGAGTGAGTGTGTGATAAATAGAGAGGCTCACTCTCTATTTATACTAATTCCCTACTTGACAATAACTCACTAGGGCCAACTTCTCTAGGAGAGTCTAATAACCCTAGGGCCCCAAAACTGCAGGAACTTTAACCCTTGATCAATAGGAGGGTTACCCATAATGACTTGACTTGAATTGTTTACATTATAAAACCTTCCGATAGGAACATCGGGGTATGACATTGTTGATGTATTTGTAACTTCGGAATGTATTCATCTATGTATCTTATGTATTGTAACTCGATGTTTATTTCGAGATGTATCTATAATGTAATTGAGTCATGTTGTCATGCCCCAATGTTCCGATCGGGAGGATCAATAATGTAAACAATTCATGTCAAGTCATTGTGGGTAACCCTCCGATTGTCTAAGGGTTAAAGTCCCTGCAGTTTAGGGGCAATAGGGTTATTAGACTTGCCTAGTAAAGGTCAGCATTGGTAGGGTTTTAGTCATGTCAGGATTAGTTAAAATAGAGAACTGGAGTCTCTATTTATCACAAAAATCATACACACTCAAGTGTAGCGCATAGTTGAGGAAGGAGAAGACACTGGGGCTAGAAAAGAAGAATATTACTGCTATCAGGAGATCGCTTACTGTTTTGGGCTTTTATTGTTTTGGTGCTGATTCTATCTCTGAGGAAGTTGCCGGGTTTTCTCTAGTTATGGTTTCCCCAAGGAAAAACACTATGTTCATTGTCTCTTGTGTTTGATTTCTATACTTGTTATTCTCTCAGTTAAAGATCCTAATAATGCTAGCTTAATGTTGAAAAACTAACATGTCATCAGAGCTAACCTGAGAAGAAGCCACTATGAGCTACGGGAACTAGGGATTCCTAGTTTGTGGATATTCCTCCATATATTTTCAGCAAAATTAAGGTGGAATAACTCTCCTCCTTAGGGTGCATCTTTCTGTCGAAGCAGAATCCAATTCTGAGGTTTTTCAGTTTTGGACCAGACACTACTTTCAGAAATTAGTACTTTTCACAGAAGAGGAATTTTCCAGTGAGCCCAGGCCTGGATTGATCTCCTCCCCAAAATCATAGGGAAAAATTTCAAGACATTTGGGTGGGTAGATATACAGAAAAGCAAAACCCTAATTTGCTCCTGAACCAGCTCTGCAAGATTTCAGCTCAAGTTTCAGATCTGAAATCTTGACCTGGTAAGATCTAAAATATTTTGTATTTACATTTGAGGTTCTTAGTTAAGATGTCTCATCATACCAAGCTTGATGAAAATCTTGAGGGAGCTGATAACTTCCGAGCCTAGAAGTATAAAATCTCCCTGGTCCTGGAAGAGAATGAGTTAGACTCCTACATCCATGAGGAGGTTCCATTTCTAGACGGAGATGAGGAAAATTCCTTACATAAGAAGAAGATGGTTATGGAAAAGAGGATCATTGCTGATTCTATTAAGGATCACCTTATACCTTAGGTGTCCTCTCTCAAGACACCTAAAGCTATGTTTGATGCCCTAACCAAGTTGTTTGAAGGGAAGAACATAAACTAGAAGATGACTCTAAGGAATCAACTAAAGAATGTGAAGATTCAGAATGCAGAGACTATCCAGTCCTACTTCACAAGGGTTTCTCAGATCAAGGAACAATTAGAAGCTGTAGATGAAGAAGTGGAGAATGCAGAGATTGTGATGACAACACTGAATGGCATTCCTAGGTCACGGGATTCTTTCATGCAAGGAATATGTGCTAGAAAGAAGTTATTCAAATTCAGAAGACTATGGGAAGAATTTTCTCAAGACGAAGCACAGATAGCAGCTCGAGAAGAGAAGATGAGAAGTGAAGATCAAGCTCTCACAGTTCACTCTAAGAAAGGTAGAATAAAACCTCATCACTTCAAACATAAGAATCCTCATCATAGAGATAACAATATAAAGGACCCATCTAGATTAACATGTTATACATGTGATGAAATAGGACACTTTGCAAAATACTGTCCTAAGAACAAGGGCCAATCTCATAAGAAGAAGGGGAACAAAAGAAGAAATCATGCTCATGCTGCAGAGGATGATGAACCATCCAAGAAAAGAACCAGATATGAAAGTGAAGATTCTTCAAGCGAGGATGAATATGTTTTGATTTCCTCTCTCACAGGTAACATTACTCATGGTAGTGATGATTGGCTTATAGACATGGGTCTTCCAAACATGTGATTGGATTCAAGGAATCCTTTGTAAGACTGTTAGAACATGAATCACCTCACAAGCTAAAACTAGGAGATGACTACCAATATCCAATAAAAGGTAGTGGGAATCTTCCTATAAACTAGACTCTAGAAAGTCTCTAACAATGAAAGAAGTATTGTTTGTGCCAAGACTTAAGAAGAACCTTCTCTCCATATCAGCATTGGATGCAAAAGGAATGAGGCTTGCATTCATAGATGGTCAATTCATCATGTGGCCAAAAGGTAAGACTATCGATGATGCAATGGTGATTGGAGAATAAGAAGGAGGTTTTTACAAATTGAAGGGCCATCTAGAACAAGCCTTGATCCATGACATAGTAGAGCCAAATGAGATTTGGCATAGAAGGATTGCACATGTGCATTACAAAGCACTACCTTGTGCAATCAAAGTTGTTGAAGGTCTTCCAGGATTCCAAGCAAAACATGATGGGATCTACAAAGGATGTGCAAAAGGAAAGAATACAAAGAATACATTTCCTAGCAGCGAAAGCAAAGCCAAAGGAATCCTAGAAATCATCCACTCCGATGTATGCAGTCATATGTCATCAAACTCACTAAGAGGGTATGCATACTATGTTTCTTTTATTGATGATTTTTCTAGGAAGACATGGGTTTACTTCATGAAGAACAAAGATGAAGTATTCAGCAAATTCAAGGAATTCAAAGCCTTGATCAAGAACCACACTGAAAAGAGGATCAAGAATTTTCGATCAGATAATGGAGGAGAATTCACTTCGAATGAATTCAAAGAGCTATGCAAAGAATCAGGGATTAAGAGGGAGTTGTCCAATCCTTATAATCCACAACAGAATGGGATTGTGGAATGGAAGAACAGAACTATCATGGAAGCTGCAAGAGCCATGCTTCATGATCAAGATCTTCCTATGCATCTTTGGGCGGAAGCTTCTAGAATAGCTGTGTATGTACAGAACCGTGCTCTACATAGAGTACTCAAGAACAAGACTCCTGAAGAAGTCTTCTCTGGAAAGAAACCAGAAGTCATCCATCTCAGAATATTCGGCTGTCCTATGTACATACACATTCCAAAAGAGAAGAGAACAAAATTAGATCCTTCAGGAAAGAAGGGTATATTTGTGGGATACTCTAAAATCTTGAAGGCTTACAAAATATATTTTTCTAGGGTACAAGAAGATTGACATCAGCATGGATGTGACATTTGATGAAGACACAACTTACAACAAATCCAAAAAGAGACCTACTGAAGAACCTGAAGAAGCAGAAGCAGAAGCACTCAGAATTCATGATACAACCATGAATGAAAAAACTCAAGAAGAAGATTGAGAATTTGAAGAACCACAAAGACCTATAGATCCACCTCTGGAGAAGAATCCTCATAAGAGGAAACCTTCTTAGGTACAAGAACTTATCCAAGGCATAGAAAGATATGGGGCTCCAGAAGAGAATCACAGAGAAAGAAAGAGAACCATATCCTGCTCTAGGTATGTGGCTTTACTATGTGATTTCATTGATAAAGAACCTTCCAATTATGAAGAAGTGGTAGAACAAAAGGAATGGAAGGATGCTATGATCGAAGAATACCAATCGATCATGAAGAATGATGTCTGGGATGCTATTCCAAGACCAGAAGGGAAGTCAATTGTAACTTCCAAATGGATCTACAAGATCAAGCATGCTATAGACGGTAGCATTGAAAAATAGATAACAATATTTGTGGCATGGGGTTTCTCTCAGAAAGAAGGAATAGATTATGAAGAAACCTTTGGACCTATAGCCAGATACACTTCCATAAGATCAGTACTTGCTCTGGCTGCAGTGATTAAATGAAAGATACAACAAATGGATGTCAAGACTGCTTTCTTGAATGGTGTACTAGAAGAGGAAGTGTATGTAGAACAACCACTCCATTTTGAGACACATGACAAAGAGTTTCATGAAGAAAACCCTGTATGGTTTGAAACAGGCACCCAAGACCTGGTACGGTAGAATTGACAGCTTTCTATCGAGTTTGGGCTTTACCAAGAGTAAAGCAGATTCCAACCTTTACTACAAGGTTGAAGATGGCAACGCAGTGATGCTTCTACTATATGTATATGATCTATTTGTAATAGGTATGGAAGGGTTGATTGCTGATACAAAGAGAAAGCTTGTTGCTGAGTTTGAAATGAAGGACTTGGGGATGATGCATTACTTTCTAGGTATGGAGGTGTGGCAGAGTACAGATGGAATATTCCTTGGACAAGGGAAGTATGCAGTAGAGATCCTGAAAAGGTTTGGGATGATGGACTACAGGGCTATGGCCACACCTATGGCATCAAACCTGAAGCTATTGAGCAATGCTTCATCAGAGTCAGTTGATGCTATGATGTATCATCAGATGATTGGGTCATTGATGTACCTGATGAACATGGGACTAGACATTTGCTTTGCTGTGAACACCTTGAGCCAGTTCTTGACAAATCCGAAAAATGTTCACTTGATTGCGGTAAAGCATATTATGAGGTACCTAAGAGGTACAGTTGATTATGGGCTCAAGTATGATGCGAATCAGAAGATTAACCTAGAGGGTTATGTTGATTTAGATTGGGCAGGAAGTTCCATCGATAGGAAGAGCACTTCAGGGTGTTGCTTCAGTATGGGATCAGGGGTGATCTCTTGGTTTAGCAGGAAGCAATCCTATGTGGCACTAAGTACAGCTGAAGCAGAGTATGTCACAGCTTGTTCAGCTAGTTGTGAGGCAGTATGGCTACAGAACCTACTGTCTGATTTATTTGATCTCTAGTTGGATGCTACTTGTATACATTGTGACAACCAGAGTTGCATAAAGTTGTCAGACAATCCAATGTTCCAAGACAAGTCGAAGCATATCAAGATAAATTACCACTATATTAGGGATATGGTGCAGAGTGGAGTAGCGAAGCTTTAGTATGTTGCGACAGAGGAATAGATAGCTAATGTCTTGACAAAGCCATTGGCTAGGGTGAATTTCGAGTACTTCAGGGAGAAGCTTGGTGTTCTCCAGATCGAGATTTCCTCCAAGGGAAAGTGATGAGTACCATAGCCTTTCTGTCATGGTGAGAAATATTGGTTCCTTCCATGGTCAATTGTAAGGGCTTAGCCATTCTGTCACGGTGAGAGGATTGGTTCCTTCCATGTCAGATATGAGTGCTAAGATCCATAGCCATTCTGACGAGTAGGTCAGATATAAGGGCTGAGCCATTCTATCATGGTGAGAGGATTGTTTCCTTCCATGTCAGATATGAGTGTTGGCCATTCTGTTGAGTAGGACAAATGTAAGGGAAATTGCCATTCTTTGAATGGAACTACCTGGTGAGGTACCAGGAAAACTAAGTCTAGGAATGAGAATCCATTCTGATATGATAGAGGGATGTGTTCCCACTTGATCAGATGTAAGGGTTGAACCATTTTTTCATGGATAAAGGATTAAGTTCCTTCCATGTTAGATGTGAGTGTTGGCCATTCCAATGAGCAGGTTGGATGTAAGGGAAACTACCATTCTCTAGGAGAATGGAGGCACCTAGTCAGTTACTAGGTATCTCAGTCGAGGAGGACTGGGGGCCAGTATGATATTACTATAGGATTGGTTCCTACAAGATTATATGTGAGTGCAGAGACCTTCCATCATTGTGAGCAGGATGTGTTCCCACCTGGATGGATGTAAGTGCAAAGCCCTTCCATCATTGTGAGCAGGATATGTTCCTGCCTATATGAATGTAAGTGTAGAGCCTTTTCATCATTATGAGCAATATGTGTTCCCTCCTGGATGAATGTAAGTGCAGAAATATTTCATCATTGTGAGAAGGATGTGTTCCAGCCTGGATGAGAGTCTTTCATCATTGTGAGTAGGATGTGGTTCTGGCCTGGGTGGAAGAACAGAGTTCTTCCATCATTGTGAGCAGGATGTGGTTTCAGCTTGGATGAAAGTGAGGAAATCTTCCATCATTGTGAGCAGGATGTGGTTTCAGCTTGGATGAAAGTGAGGAAATCTTCCATCATTGTGAGCAAGATGTGTTCTGGCCTGGATGGAAGTGCATAACTCTTCCATCATTGTGAGCAAGATGTGTTCCAACCTGGGTGGATGTGAGTACTGTGCCTTTCTGATGAGTAGGTCAAATATAAGTGTTGAAGAAGACCTACATGGAGGCTAGGCCTACAACCAGCATGAAAAAGGGCTGGCTCTATAGAACTTCCTGTGACGAGAAGAATCATGAGATAGCACCAGTGATGATCCAGATCTAGTGATGATGATCCAGCAGTGATGATCCAGATCCAGTGATGATGCCCAGTGATGATCTAGATCCAGTGATGATGATCTAGATCTAGTGATGATCCAGATCCAGTGATGATGATCCAGATCCAGTGATGATGTCCCATGATGATCTAGATCGAGAGATGATCCAGATTCAAAGATGAATATGACTTAAAGATAAAGATGATTTGAAGACGAAGATGACTTGAAGACTCACAAGAATTGAGATGCAGATGATGAGATGATCCAAGTGATACAGAGAAGAAGACCAGTGCTGAAAATTGTGTCGAAAGAATACCTTCCTAGTTAAGAGGGAGTGTTGATGTATTTGTAATTTCAGAATGTATTCATCTATGTATATTATGTATTGTAACTCAATGTTTATTCCGAGATGTATCTATAATGTAATTGAGTCATGTTGTCATGCTTTGATGTTCCGATCGGGAGAATCAATAATGTAAACAATTCATGTCAATTCATTGTGGGTAACCCTCTGATTGTCTAAGGGTTAAATTCCCCGCAGTTCAGGGGCACTAGGGTTATTAGACTCCCCTAGTAAAGGTCGACCCTGGTAGGGTTTTAGTCATGTTTGGATTAGTATAAATAGAGAATTGGAGTCTCTATTTATCACACAAATCATACACACTCAAGTGTAGCGTATAGTTGAGGAAGAAGAAGACACTGGGGCTAGACAAGAAGAAGATTACTTCCGTTGGGAGATCACTTACTGTTTTGGGATTTTACTATTTTGGTGCTAATTCTATCTCTGAGAAAGTTGTGGGGTTTTCTCCAGTTATGGTTTCCCTGAGGAAAAACATTGTGTTCATTGTCTCTTGTGTTTGATTGCTGTACTTGTTATTATCTCATTTTAAGATCCTAATAATGCTAGATTAATGTTGAAAAACTAACAGACATGACTCAACTAAATTACATATACTTTCCAGAATAAACATCGGGGTACAATACATGAAATATACAAGTGAATACATTCTGAAGTTACATATACATCAACATTTGGGGTTTTGGTGGATCCCTTGATGAAACATTAATATAATTAATGAAGCCTTCAACGTGTTGAAATATTTGATATGACCTTGAAGCAAGGATGTTCCAGGCAAAAGAAAGGGGTAAAACAACTCCTTGTTAACAAAGGTTGAAGCCAAAAAATCATGTATAAGGCAATGAAACCCCAGCTTGTTGAATTGTTCTTCTACCTTGACATATTTGTGAAACAAAAAAATATAATACCTTGTTGAACTTCAAGAAGTTGGCTCCAAAAAAAAAAAAAAGTTAATTTTTTTATGAAATTCGGCTCAAAACATTGATTGAAAACTAGCATAAATACCCATGATGCTTTCATTTGGAAATGTGAAAAATTCATTGGAGATTAGACTGTTTTTTCTTCGCTGGTCTAAGGCAAGAAATTTGGGAGTGGGAGCAACAATCTGAGGTAATTCAGGGAAGCTAATAGTAGTAAACCATTTTTTTCTTCTTATTTTTTTTTGGAGTATACCAACATAAGTAGAAGACTAAATTCCTTTTGTTGGGGGTTTTACAGTGTGGCTAGAAACAATATCTTGAACCTGTTGGCAGGAAGTTTTGGGGTAAGTTAGTTGCAATACGCAAAGTCAAAGATGTTGCACAAGGTGGAGGATGGCGCACAAGGTGGCTTAACTATATCTTATGTATTTTGGTCACATTTTGTATATTTGGACCGCATCATGTGGATTGTGGTCATTATTTTGTATATTTTGGTCCAAGTTATTAGGAAGTTGACTTAAGTGGGACCACCAATGTAAAGGCGCAAGCCTATAAGATATAGGATTGTGAATGTTGATGTATCTTTTGTTGTGGACAGATATTTGTCATGTCTATGATCCTTGTATGAACTAAGATCCTTTGGTCTATGTACATGAAGTGAAGAACTATTTTGGAGAATCTATGTTTTGTCACGGATATTAATATGACATGATTGAGATTGAGCAAAAACATTGTGTCTTTTTCTATCGTTCTATTTTCCTGTTTTCTGCAATCTGAATGTGAATGTGATGTTTATCTGTGAATGATGCGATACGTATCTGCTATGAATGAAGATATCTTAGTATATCTGTTTATACTTCGATGTATTTGCTGTGATATAAGTACATTAATCTAATTCACTGAATGATGATATGGATATGATCCTGTTAATGAACTAATGCATGTATAATATCATACTGTTAAATAATGTTACACTGAGTTGACAGTAGATGCGCAATACTCCTTCATACCATGGAAACTTGGTTCTGACAGTTCTCCCTTTAATACCTCAGATGAGACTTCATCTACTCTGTAGGTGTTGTTGGATGGGGAAAAATATGTCTGGGTTGGTGCTTAGGGAGATCGATGTGTTTTGGGCATCAACAAAGAGTGACCCCCTATAAACGGGCTTGTTTCAACAAATGGTTCTGTTTCTAGGAACTTAGTGTGAAGGGAAGGAGGACATGTTGTGGCATATGATGAGACTGGAAATTCAATACTGGTTTGATCAGAAGGCATGAGAATTTGCTGAGAAATAAAATCAGAACCCTGGAGTAACGGCGTAGAAGTAGTTAGAGAGGCACATGTATTTTGATCTACATGAGTATTTTTTTTTTGAGTTTACGATCATTTTGTATGAGTGGTTGACGCGATTGACCTATCAGAAGAAAAATTTCCAAGTAGGTGAGCCAACTGGCTAGACTCAAGAATTGATCTAGCAGCTACAAGAGGTAGACAACAAATCATCAAGGCCTGTTGAAGTTTGTCTTGATGCCATCTTAGAGGGATACGTCACTGAGTTCACGACCGACACAATTAAATCTTATAGCGACATGGAAAGGGAGTTATTCAATGGATTGAGAGGCAGGTTTCTGTTGTCTTTTCAATTTTCTATTAAGATGCTCATCTATGAAAAAGGCATATTGAAGATGAACTCAGTCGAGTATAAGTCTGGTGTGCGGAGTCTTTGGTTATCGTTGAGACAAGGGTTGGATGGAATGATATAGGGTATATGGATGGAAGTTATGATGTGACTTTGAGGGAAAGTAAGGAAGGAAGTGGTATTATGAGAGGAGGAGCAAGGTTTTGGTAAGAGAAGAGGTAGAAGACAAGAGAGAGTCCTCTTGTGATTGATATGTAAGACCACTAAGGAAGAGCACACGGGACTAATCCACCCTTCAGCGATGAAGAAGATGACAAGGATACACCCAACCCTAAGGAAAGACTAAGCCAAAGCAATAACATACCCACACATCTGTGCACTGGGCCACACTCGGGAAGAAACACAATTTCATCACCAACTTGTCCAATGTGTCAACAACACTTTAATAGTATTAGATCGGTGACTATAGGAAGAAGCCCTAGGATGGAGGGTGATGATGCGAAGTTACCCATGTTTCATGGGAATGGGACCGAGCATCCCAAGCAATATCGGTTCCTGTGTGAAGCAGTATGGACTGTTAAAAAAACTTCAGATGATGATATCAAGAAGGGCCAATTGGCGACAACCCTTTAAGGTCACACATTGGATTGGTTCATGAATTTTGTTCAAGTTCCTATGGAGACCCCAACTAATACTCTATATGAAATCAGAAAAGGATTGATTGAAGAATTCAGAAAACTGAAACCGGAGGCGCAATATATCACAGAATTGAAGGAGATTAAGAAATATCCAATTGAAACTATTTGGGATTTTAATCAGCGGTTCAAGACACTGATGGCAAGAGTCATATTCAATATGATTGATGTTCAGCATATAGAATGGTTAATTGGGGTGTTAGTACCTCATATCAGACTACCATTGATGCAACAAAATATTGTGAAATGGAGTGAGGCTCTGGAGATTGTGATGAAGTTGGAAGATTCACCTGTTGGTGAGAATGCTGTCGGTATGAACTAGATTCAAACACAACTTGCAAACATGACACTCTAGTTGCAAGATATCAAGCAGGGAAAAGAGCATCATGAGGAATTTCGGTGTACTTGATGTCGCGCAAAGGGGCATCATAAGGATCAATTCCTGGACTTCAGGAACTATCTATTGTTGGGAGCGCCAAACCCATTAAATTATGGTGGCATGCCATGGTGCCATATCTACCAATTTTATGGGAATCAACATAAATATTGTAGATATATGCAGAATATGGTCACAAAAATGATGAATTTATACTGCATATTTTTTCAATCTATTGGGCATGAAGATATAGATTGTCACACATATGATTTACTCAAGGACAAAACAATGGGCATGTACTATGTGAAGGGAGAATACCATCAAACAGTGCCGCAACCACAGTATCCATTGATGGTACAACGACCACCTCAACCACATTTTGTACCACAATCGCAACCACAAATGTAATTTTTACTGCAACCACAACTATAGATGCAGTTTGTACTGTAACCACAATGGTAGATGCAGCTTATACCACAACCATACTTTGTGCCACAACCACAGTACAATTTGATGTAGAAGGCTCCGCAGTAGCTCCAGTATACTCAACCATGATAGTATGTCCAACAGTAGCTGAATCCCTCACAACAACAATTCAATCAACCATAGTATCAACAACAAGGAGGATTCCAAGGAGGACGAGGTGGAGGTTTTGATTGAGGAGGAGGACGAGGTCATAGACCAATGCAATGTTATAATTGCGGAGTGTTGGGACATTATCAGAGAGATTTATCACAATTGTGAGCACAATGTACTTATTGTATCATTGGTGAACAAACTGTTGAGAATTGTCCGCGGCAAATCTCGAAGTGACAGGTAGGAAACATTTCACCACTATAAAACTAAAACCAAAACTAGTTGCAAAGCCAAAACCAAATCCAAAATCAGAACCAACCTACAAATCAGAATGTGAATCAACCAGTGAATCCACCACCGAACCAGAACCAAGGTCCGAAAGGTGTGATTTTCTCAACAAAACCCAGGATGCAGGATGTTGATGTTGCTGTCATTACCACTATTAGTACAATTTTTACCTCTAGTATTCAAAAAGATCATGCACTCAAACCAGTGGACAAGTTCCTAATCCACAAGTTGAAGGTAACTCACATCTCCATCATCTTTAATTTTATGATTTCAATTTTTAATTTTCATGCTTATTTGACGTTTTTTGGCAAGTTTTAAGGAAACAACGTAGCACTCACGAGTATCCAATTACAAGCTTGTGATTTCATGAAGCAATCATGGTTTTGTAATGGGAAACTCGTCACTTAAACACATTGTTCCCACTGGATAGTCGTGAGTGTTGCAGATTAAGGGTTTTGATGAATCTACTGGAAAACATATTTATTTTATAAGAGAAAATGGTTCTAAAGTGGAGGGAAAGGGAGAACGAACACATGGATAGGTTGGAAATGGTGGATTTGATGAAGCTTAAGGTGTGGGTTGTTGAAATTTTACCACACTTCAAACAAGAGATCCCAAGTTCAACTACTAGAGATGTCGGTACGATTATGGGATCATGAGCTATGGCATGTTTCATCTTCAGGGGGATATATTAGAGATGCCTGCAGAGGACATATACTTCATTAAAATATTATCTCATCGAGGGGAACCAGTTAACTTGGGTGGCATCGGCTGTGGGGGTGATCCCGTTAGCATGCAAGACTATGTCAACACATACTGCTTTCCTGGAACAAAGAAATAGGGGACACAAATCTTGATTGCTCAGATCACCACCTTCCATTTAAAAGTGATTGTGAGTGCTATTGTTTGAATGGCGAGGTCATCTGCATTGAAATTAGCTACACAAACCCACATGCATATAGAAGTGGACTGTATACGAGGTGTGATATATGAATATTGTTTGATATTGGTCTCGATCATGAAAAAACAACTCTCATACTGCAAGACAGGGAAGAAGAATAACTTCGGTTATGTGAGTATCTTGGTTTCTTTCCTCATCAAGAGGGTACCTACTTTGAGCCCTGCAGTAACACTTCCACCCTCCCCTCCACGTGAGCCTATACTTACACTATGGGGGGGATGTATCCCTCCTCCAGGGTGGTGGTGAGATCCATGGTGGGTGTGATGACGATTTCTATGCATGGTGGAGCCTCCAGGTGCCTACTTTGGAGTAGTTTCGGTATGCAGGTTTGGACTTCTGTGGATATCATGAGTTAGTTTTCCCTCTAGGAGAAGCATGGGGAGACATGGGTGAGTCTTTAATTTTTCAAATATTTATTTTTTTATGATTTTTTGTTCATAAGTGTTATATACATATGTATTTTATTCAAGCATGAATCGTCTTTTGATGGTATGAATATGTTGGGCATGTTCGACCAGACAAACATCCTAGGACTTATGTACGACTCGTAGACAGAACCAGAGACATAAATACGCTTTGTATTGTGGAGGGATAACTATTTAATCCTGCCCATGATGTACTAACACTAAGGATGGAGAATATCCCTATCAACATGCATGAGCATGTCATGGGTGTACCTCCATCCTGGTTATTCCTAGTCTAAAAGGTGTGTCGGGCTATCCTATGCTACCAAGAGGTCGTGGAGGCAATTGTAGCTGGTGAGGGTGAGGAGCTTCCATAGTTTTTGGCATATTGAGGATTACGATCCTATTTTGTATATTTGATGTACATATTTACTGGATCTTCAAACCAGAACTTGATTTATATGGACCTAATTTATATATATATATATATATATATCATGTTATTTACATTTGTTTCTATGTATCTGTGTATTCTTTTACAAAGTGTGTGACAAATTTCAGTCTAAAATGTAGTTAGCAAATGAATCAGTAATAGTGTTTTTATTTCTTGAAATGTGTTGATATATAATATGTTCAAAATTTCTTTCAAGTAAGCTAATCCTCAAAAACTGACGTAAAAGGGTAGGGTGTCTCACTTGGTAGACCCCATTGAGATGAGAAACCACTAATTGAGAGTCGATTCTGACTTCCAGGAAGGTGATACCATGTGATATAGAATCCCAAATAAGCTCAATAATAGCACTATACTCGGATAAATTGTTAGTTGCAAGACCTAAGCAAGTTCCTCCTGAGGAAACCACTTATCATGTGGATGCATAAATGACCCAAGCAATTGAATCCAGGTTGAAAGTGTGATGCTTGGAGCCATCGAGGAACCCTACGAACCACTCCAAATCATTATGAAACAACACCAGACTACATAATAAAATTTGACTACTCGTGACCATTTACAAAATTATACAACTGTAATATTGTTAGCCGGAATATTTCACCTCCTGCAGACAGCAAGGTGTTCCACTGGTCTGAATGGTTCAGATCCAGAACAAATAGAGGACAGAGGTTGAAGACTCTCCCTAGACACCGTAGATACCTAGAATGTAATGCTTGTATCGTTACCCTGTGTACCTGCAATAAAGATTCAACACGCAAACATATCGAAACCACCAGAATATAATCTACTAATCTATGTTAGTGACTAAGGAATCTAACAAAATATGTGTGAAATCAAACAACAACAATATATGTGGGACAGAAATCAAATTGCATTAATATAGAAATATGAATAAGTTTACAACCAAGCCTTAGTGCTGACATGCATCTCCATGAAACCAAGCATTCTCGTCCCCAAAAGCTCTGACTCTAGGTCTCTATACTCCCCCAAACGGTCTTGGGCAGAGTGATCAATCCAACAGCATAAAAATACCTTAAGAGTTATTTCCTCAACCATGGCTATGAGCTCATATTTATAAGGCTTAAGGGATGGTTGAGAGATTAGTGGGTGAGGTGGCCTCTAAGATCCTAGGATGAGGGATCTCGAGATCAACTGAACCACAATAGTAGGAATAAGGGAGGACACGAGGCTTATCATCTAGAAGTCTCAAGAAACTTTTTTTTTCCCTTCTTACCCAGGGTACCACATTTATTCTTAAATGACAATGCAGTTCTGGTAAGAAATGCATATGAACTAAGGGCCATAAGCAGTGGCACCGCTTGTGGACAACAAGGGATAGGAGAAGCGAACAAGGTACCGCTTCTGGACAACAGAGGAAGCGCGGTGCTAGGAATTTTCATGGAATATTAATAATAACCATGAGTTTCCACTCCAAGAGCTGGGATTCGGGGCAAGTAGGTATGTCAAAGTTCTTATCACATGATGGTGACATGATTTTGGTATAACAGGATGCCCCCCAAAGCATGAGTCTTAGAGGGATACAATAAATGAGAGCTTTGAGAGAACAAGTCATTGCCATGAGATGAAAATGTTGGCTCGATTGGAGCATGTCGTCAAGTAGGAGTCTATAGTACATCAGTATGTTGACTAATAGACACAAGTAACCAAACTCATGGCTACAGACCAATACAAGGTAGATCCATGAGAGGAATAAACAAGCATGGCTACTAGAATACAATGTAGATCCATGTGATAGAGAATTCAAACTTGGACATAGCTACCAGACATACAACGTAGATCTATGTTATAGAGACACAAATTTGAGCATAGCCATGACCATACAAATGTGGATCCATTCTAGATATACAAAACTCCATCGCAACCTGGGGAAAAGCAATGAGCGCTTTAAACAAATCCCCAGGTTCTTTGTCTCGTATTCCATAAAGTACGATTCTATCCATGTGATTACAATGATCTAAACTCAAACATGGTAGAAACCACTTGATTATCGGGCAATGATGTGAACGGTTAACAAGTGCAAGGGAGATCACCATTGATGTCAATGATTCCCAAGGTACCCTAGTACAATCTACTGAGTGTGAATATATGTCCTGATGTCGAACACCCAGTCAATTCTATTGATCAAAGGTCAATGATATGAACCTATGTCGAGAGCGAGAGAATCTGTCATTAAGGCATACAGATCTCAAGGTACCAAATATTATTTTTAAGACTATTTCCCAGATGATGAGCTGATGTCTATGGGAATGGTCTCATCAAAGGATGGCCAGGATGAGTCCCACATCGATGACACAAAACTCAGAACATAGTTCTGGAATGATGTGAATGTAGTAACCATATGACTAACTCAAAGATACTGACACAAAGATTATGTAGATTGTAGAGGTAAAACTTCTTTAGATACCCTTTGAACATTGGGTGGCACGAAAAAAAGACTTGGCAGCATGACTAAATGGGACAAACACATAATGCGACAATGGACAATGCATTCTTTTGAAAGACTCAAAGGAGTGACATTACTCATGAAAGGGGATCGTCATGGAGATCAGCTGAATACCCAATTGACTGACATGATTGTATAGACAAGTGCCATGTTCAAAGGTAACAACAAACAACTGCCATTAATTACAAAATGATTCCCTTCCCATTTCCCCCATCATGATCGATGAGTGCCTCTTTTTGGTTTTACGAGTTCAAAGAGGGTAACAAACACTCGATATAGCTTGTTGGAAGACAAGTCTAGACTCATATGTTTTATGAACCTGAGAGAGGAGGGGTTCATTCCCAAAGCAGGTCTCTCAATGTTCAATTTAACGATTTCACTAAAATAAAACTCTTTATCGTTCATGTTTAGAGACTCTTAACGAATACAAAAGAAGACTCCAAAGGGGTCCTTTTTTGTATGATTTAGTTTCTAAGGACCGAAAAAGTGTAAAATCATACCTTAGAGAACTCTTCCAGTCATGATTGGCTGGAGTGCTACTTTTTCATAAATAGTCCTATCCGAACCAAAAAAGAGATAACCTACCATTGGACAGACAACTCTTCAAACACTTTAACGAGTTTGAAGAAGACAAGATCGCTCGACGATCTTTTTCGTATTTAGGGATCCTGAAAAAACTTTAAAGAGAACTCCATGAGGTTTCTTTACACAATGTCATATTTTTTATGAGCCTGGAAATAATTGAAAATGGACTCAACGACCTTTTCGTGTTTAAGGAGCGTGAAAAAGAGGTGAAAAGAGGACTCCATGACACTTCTTTACACAATGTTGATTTTTACGAGCCTGGAAAGAAACTTGAAATGGACTTGAACCTTTGATACTAGATTTTAACGAGTGTGACAAAGTGTCGTAATAAATGCTCAATGACCTTTTCTGTTTTATGAAAGTGTGAAAAAACCATAAACAATATTTCAAAGCTTCTCACTAAAGTTCTCTTATCTTGCAAACGACTCAGAAACAAGTGTTAAATTCATTTAAGACTAGCATTAAGGGATTACGATAGTTAAAATTTGACTAAAATATGATTTTACATCAAAAATATAGTATGTTAGACCAAAAAATGCCTATATAAGTCATGTAAATAGTAAAAAATCAAATCATTTCACTATTTACCTATAGCAGAGAGCACTTGGAGCATTTTCTTAGCCAGATCTTCCACGGCTGACACTGGGATTTTCCACCATCTGTTTTCAGCATTGTCAGTTGTAGGTAACATCTAAGACCCTTCTCTTTCCTTTCATAACATTTATTTTGAGATTTGGTGGGGTTTGGGGCCCGTATGGCAAGCCCTAAAACCTTAAAAGTGAGCACCACGACTACCCCTTGTGGGATACACGGTACCACCTAAGAACCGTGCCAATAACGCAGTGGACAGATGGTGCCACCCCCTGTCTGCAATGGTGCACAGGTGGTGCCGACCGTGGAGAACTTAAACTGATAAAATCGGTAATATAAATTCATTCCTTTGATTTTTAATGATTTGAGGATGATTCTAATGCATACCACTATTTTTTTTGGTAGGTCTAGGTGACTCAAAACATGGTGATATGGAAAGAAAAAATGCATGAGAATGAGGATGCTACTGCTGAGATAAATGCAGGTTGCATTGCCACATTATGGGACTATGGGCTCCTGAAGTTCTTTCGGACCCCAAGCATGGTGTCACATGAGAGGTTACTAGAACACATACTCCAGATGTGGAATCCAGAGCAGCAATACTTCGAGGTGGGGGCCCATATCCTTACGATGGAAGTAGAGGACATCTACTTCTTGACAGGTCTCTTGAGACGGGGTGCACCCATATCACTGATAGGATCCTGTGGAGGGGATATTACCACTCGAGAGCTTATAGATTGACACAGTGCATGAGGGACAGGTACATTGGGGAAGAATATCCCCATCAAAGTAGTGATGGATAGGGACCTATGAACCATCCTATTTACCATGTAGAGGGGGGCTGGGAGTTAGGGTGTGCACCAAGCTTCTAGGGCACACATGCTTTACACCATAAAGGCCATGGAACCCACAGTATTCAACTGGGAGGAAACCATGCTTCCAATATTCAAAGATCAGCTGACTAAGTGTTGATAAGGAGAGATAAAGTAGTTTGGATTTGGTTCCATTTTAGCATGCTTCTTCTTCGAGCGGGTTCCACATATGAGACCTCAGGTGGTCTTCCAAAGTCTGAGAGCACGGGACCCCTGTATGCTGAGGTGGGTCTAGGTCATGGCTCGCACAAGAGCGGGTAGGGGAAGGGTGAAGTTATGTGATCCTTTCTTCAGATGGCTATGAGATCAAATCCTCATGGTTGAGGATTATGCTTACATAGGCATGGAATTCACCGGAGATACTGACCTACCACTTGTTAGTTTTTTTATCATATAAGCTACCATTATGATCTTAGGATCTGTAAGTGAGAGAATAACATGCACAACAATAAAACACAAGCACAACACAAGAGACAAGAGACACAAAGAATTTTCCTTGGGTAAACCATAAAGGATAAAACCTTGCAACTTCCTCAGAGATAGAATCAGTACCAAAGGTAAAACCTAAAAAAATAAAGATGATCTCCCGATAGAAGCACACTCTCTCTCTCTCACTGAGAGAGCTTCTTCTCTCTCATGCACCCCAATGAGTGAGTGCATGTGTCCTAAATAGAGAGACTCATTCCCTGCTTATATTATTCCATTTACTTGGAACCCACTCCATCATGCCAGCCTCACTTAAAAATTACTTACTAGAGCTGACATCTCTATGAGTGTCTAGTAACCCTAGTGCCCCACAAATTGTGGGGACTTTGCCTCGTTCGACCAACAAGGAGGTTTATCCTTAACACAATGGTGGGGACTATTGCCCCAACTTACAATGACTCACCTAGGGTTTACTTCACTAGGATATTCTAATAACCCAAGGGCCCCACAACTGTGGGGACTTTAACCCTTGACCAATAGGAGGGTTACCCAGACTGACTTGACATGAATTTCTCATTATAGAAACTTTCCAAAATAAACATAGGGGTATGACATGACTCAAGTACATTACAATACATCCTAGAATGAACATTGGATTACAATATATAAGAAATATAGGTGAATATATTCCGAAGTTACAATTACATCAACACTCCCTCTTAACTAGGAAGGTATTCTCTCAACACAATTTATCAGCACAAGTCTTCTTATCTATATCATTTGGGTCATCATCAAGTCCTCATAATCTTCAAGTCATCTTCATCTTGATCTGGGTCATCACTCGATCTGGATCATCACATTTGCTATCATCACTAGATCTGGATCATCACTCAATCTAGATTATCAGTGGGCATCATCACTCGATCTAGATCATCACTGCTAGATCTGGATCATCACTCGATCTGGATCATCATGGGTGCTATCTCATGATTCTTCTTGTCACAAGAAGTTCTATAGAGCCAGCCCTTTTTCATGCTGGTTGTAGGCCTAGCCTCCATGTAGGTCTTCTTCAACACTTATATCTGACCTACTCATCAGAAAGGCATAGAACTCACATCCATCCAGGCTAGAACCACATCCTACCACAATGATGGAAGATCTCTGTTGTTCCACCTAGGCCGAAACCAGATCCTACTAACAATGATGGAAGATTTCTACATTTCCATCCAAGCTAGAACCACATGCTACCACAATTATGGAATATTTATGTACTTTCATCCAGGCCAGAACCACATCCTACCACAATGATGGAAGCTCTCTGTTCTTCCATCCAGTCTGGAACCACATCCTACCACAATGATGAAAGACTCTCATCCAGGCTAGAACATACTACTCACAATGATGACAGATTTTTGCACTTACATTCATCCAGGAGGGAACACATCCTACTCATAATGATGAAAAGGATTTGAACTTACATCCATCCAGGAGGGAACACATCCTGCTCACAATGATGGAAGGGCTCTACACTCATATCTGATCTTGTAGGAACCAATCCTATAGTCACATCAGAATGGACCCCAGTCCTCCTCGACTGAGCTAGCTGGTAACTGACCAAGTGCCTCCATTCTCCTAGAGAATGGCAGTTTCCCTTACATCCAACCTACTCGTCGGAATGGCCAACACTCACATATAACATGGAAGGAACTTAATCCTTTAGCCATGACAGAATGGTTCAGCCCTTACATCTGATCAAGTGGGAACACATCCCTCTATGACATCAAAATGGCTACTCAGTCCTAGATTGAGTTTTCCTGGTACCTCACCAGGAAGCTCCATTCAAATAATGGAAATTACCCTTACATATGTCCTGCTAGACAGAATGGCCAGCACTCATATCTGATATGGAAGGAAGAAATCCTCTCACCATGACAAAATGGCTCAGCCATTATATATGACCTACTCGTCAGAATGGCTATGGATCTCATCACTCATATCTGACATGGAAGGAACCAATCCTCTCACCATGACAAAATGGCTCAGCCCTTACAGCAAACCATGGAAGGAACCAATCCTCTCACCATGTTAGAATGGATATGGATCTCAACACTCATATCTGACATGGAAGGAACCAATCCTCTCACCATGACAGAATGGATCAACGCCTACATCTGACCATGGAAGGAACCAATCCTCTCACCATGTCAGAATGGCTATGGGACTCATCATTTTCCCTTGGAGGAAATCTCAATCTGAAGAACACCAAGCTTCTCCTTGAAGTACTCAAAATTCACCCTAGCCAATGGCTTCATCGATACATCAGCTATATGTTCCTCCATCACAACATATTGGAGCTTCACTGCTCCCCTTTGCACCATATCCCTGATATAGTGATGCTTGATATCGATATCCTTTGACCTATCATGAAACACTGGATTCTCTGAAAACTTTACACAACTCTAGTTGCCACAATGTATACAAGTAGCATCCATATGGAGATCAAATAAATCTGATAGTAGCTTTTGTAGCCATACTGCCTCACAACTAGTTGAACAAGCTGTGACATACTCTGCTTTATCTGTATTCAGTGCCACACAGCATTGCTTCCTGCTAAACCAAGAGATCACACCTGATCCCATATTGAAGCAACACCCTGAAGTGTTCTTCCTATCGATGGAACTACCTACCCAATCTAAATCAACATAACCCTCTAGGTTAATCTTCTAATCCATATCGTTCTTGAGCCCATAATCAATTGTACCCTTCAGGTACCTCAGAATATGCTTTGCAGCAATCAAGTGAACATGTCTCGGATCTATCAAGAACTGGCTCAAGGTGTTCACAGCAAAGAAAATGTTTGTTCTCATGTTCGTCAGATACATCAAGGACCCAATCATCTAATGATACATCGTAGCATCAACCGACTTTGATGAAGCATCACTCAATAGCTTCAGGTTCGATGCCATAGGTGTGGACATGCAGTCCATCATCCTGAACCTATTCAAGATCTCTACTACATACTTCCCTTGTCCACACCTCCATGCATAGAAAATAGTGCGTCGACACATAACAGGAGCATCACTGGTCTTCCGCCTTCAACCTTGAGGCAAAGGTTGGAATCCACTTTACTCTCAGTAAATCCTAGAGTCATCAGTAATCTGTCGATCCTGTCATACCATGTCGAAACATAAGATCTTCTGCAGTCACTCCCTTTGAAGCATCATACTCCCTCTGTCTTCCATACTCTATGCACTGAAACATTCTATATCAGAGTGACAAGTAGCTTCCTATTCTACTAATCTTCTATGTATCCATCTAGGATCACTGGATATCAAGATCCTCTATCTTGAATTTTTTCAAAAGTTCATCTCACACCCATCTGTGAGCTTGTCATCCTCTGTCAACCTTATAGCAAAGGTTCAGATATTCATCAAGCTCCCCATGCATGTGTTATCCCATGGGTGTATTCTGAGCTCGTACAAGGTCTTCTTTCATTTGCACACATGATTCTGCCTGTCATGTGTCTCAACTCCCACTGGCTACAAATGTCTCTTCGAATCTTGTCTTGTATCCCACGATGTCTCCATCTACTGCATGATGCAACTACGAACTTCCCTTCATGTATCGATACTGCATCCTAGACATCATTCTTCTTGAAATGATCTTCCCTTTCTTCTTGGAAGATTCTGCACCAATGATGTCATTGTATTCGTCATATTATTTTTCATCTTTGAACTGTCATCACTTGTTCTCCAGAACAAGTCTCATTCTTCTTTGCTTGTAGGTGATTATGTACGTGATCTTTCCTACAAGCCAAATGCATTTGTATGGTTAGAAACATTTCATAAGGAATATTCATACTGGAAATTTCTTATGCATAAATATATGATCATGCAACTACTTTAGCCAATACAACATTCATCCATATCTCACTGAAACTTTCTAGATGCCTTCCATCTCTACTAGGACAACATTGAGATTGTGCACTAATCCAATATGTCAGCAAAGAGGTTTCATTCTAGATAAGTAGCAATGGAGATTTGTATAGCACCACGAGCTACTTACCCATCATATGGATATTAGTAGTATACTATCATTAATGCAAAAATCCTATCATGCATAATACATCAACTAAATATAAACAAATGCATAACAAAACAATATCATGAAATGACAATTGAATACTTATATTTATTTGTTTCGTGGCTAGACTCCTTCTTGAGCCTTCAACTTCATCATCTTCTTCATTCATGATAGCATCATTTCTTATCCAAATGCTAAGGTGGATAAGAGCATGATAAGAGGTGCTTCAAGAGTTGAGTTCTTTATATTCCTCATCGCTTGAGGGATCTTCTTTGGATGGTGAGAGATTGATCTTCAATTGCTCCCATCTTCTCTTCTCTTCTTATGAGTCGAGCTTCTTATTCTTCCTAGAGTCTACTAAAAGTAATCACTTCCTTCTAGCACACATTCATTGAATGAATGAATCCCATGATCCTAGGAGGCCATTCAAGGTGGCCATCACCACTTCTGCATTCTTCACTTCTTCTTTTACCGCTTCAAGTTGTTCTTTGATTTGAGAGACCCTTATGACTGCATGGTCTCTGGATCTTCACATTCTTCAACTGGTTTCTTAAGGTCATATTCTAATGTATGTTCTTCCCTTCAAATAGATTGGTCAAGGAATCAAACATCTTCGGTGTCTTTAGGGAAGACACTTGTGGTACAAGTTGATCCGCGATTGAATCAACAATGATCTTCTTGGCCTTGACCAAGTTCTTCTTGTGTAAGGCTTCTAACCTCATCTCCCTCTGGAACTAGAACCTCTCTACTCATGTAGGTGTCCAATTCATTTTATTTAGAGAGATCATATACTTCCATACTTGGAAGTTGTCAACTTCACCAAGCTTATCATCAAGATGATGTGATAGATCACTTTGAAATGAGAACCTCAAATAAAAATAGCAAAGGATTAGATCTTACCGATTTGAGGTGTCCGTTTTGGTTCCGGACCTAGATGATCTAGGGTTTGTCACAGAAACCCTAATTTTAAAAACTTGGAATATTTTAGATCTGATTGGATAGATAGATATATATCTTCAAATGTAGCTGTCCAATGTACTCCTTTTCTAAAAACAGTGGAGGGAAGATCCCGGAACAGGAATCCCTAGTTTTCCAATTTCTTCTGCAGAAATTACTAACAATGTTTCTATTATATCTCCGAAATTACAAATCCTAGATGTCGAAAATTTCTCAATGAGGTAAACTCACATGTCCCTAATCCAACAACATAGGTTTCATTAGAATTGGTTTCACCAATTGGGATTTATTATCCTTTTCCCACGGTGACCTGTTACAAGACTGTTCAGAATAGCGAAGTTGTACAGACTGCCATGTGTCACTGTTTCATCTTCTAGGTCTAAACATCAGACCATAGAAATTAAATTCCATTAGCTTTCTAGAAAAGCTTTAGGAATTCCATTTGGACCTCTTTAGCCTAAGCGATAGCAATTCTCCCCAGGTGTCCGGTTTATGGATGAATTCTGGAAGAGGCTAGAACCCTAACTTGGAAAGATCATATCTCCCAGAATATAGAGAATTGAAGGCTTTAGTTTGGATATAGTTTTCATCAGGATTTTATCTTTGTCCCATGAAATTTTAAGATCCTGAGCCTTCTCCAATATCGGGATACAGTGAATGTACCAAAACTTAGCCGTTTTAGTATTTAGGGTTTTTCTAGCTCAGGGTCAAACTAGGGTTTGACTTTCCCAGAGTTTCAACCAACCAAATTTCTTGATCCAGGTCTCTAAACTTTGATTTTGATGACGATAAAAATCCTATGCTGGGCTCACTCAAAAATTACTCTTCTGTAGAAAGTCCTAATTTCCGCATCGAAAACTGAAAATGCTCGAAATCGAATTTCACTTCGACAGAAAGATTTGCCATTCAATGGAGAGTCAGCCTAGCATACATTTGCTAATGGATTATGGAGAGAGACCCAAAAATTAAGAAACCCTAGATTTTGTACTTGCACAATATCTTATTCTTAGGTTAGCTCTAATACCATGTTAGTTTTTTTATCATATAAGCTACCATTATGATCTTAGGATCTTTAACTCAGAGAATAACATGCACAGCAATAAAACACAAGCACAACACAAGAGACAAGAGACAAAGAATTTTCCTCAGGGAAACCATAAAGGAGAAAACCCTACAACTTCCTCAGAGATAGAATCAACACCAAATTTAAAACCCAAAAACATAAAGATGATCTCTCGACAGCAGCAATCTCTCTCTCTCTCTCACTGAGAGAGCTTCTTCTCTCACTCATGCGCCCCAATGAGTGAGTGTGTGTGTCCTAAATAGAGAGACTAATTCTCTATTTATATTCTTCCATTCACTTGGAACCCACTCCATCATGTCGGCCTCACTTAACAATTAATTACTAGAGCTGACATCTATAAGAGTGTCTAATAACCCTAGTGCCCCACAACTTATGGGGAATTTTCCTCCTTCGACCAACAAGGAGGTTTATCCTTAACACAATGGTGGAGACTATTTCCCAAAATTACAATGACTCACCTAGGGTAGAATTCACTAGGATAGTATAATAACCCAAGTGCCCCACAACTGTGGGGACTTTAACCCTTGACCAATAGGAGGGTTATTCACACTGACTTGACATGACTTTTTCATTATAGAAACTTCCCAGAATAAACATCGGGGTATGAAATGAATCAAGTACATTACAATACATCCCAAAATGAACATCAGGTTACAATAAGTAACAAATACAAGTGAATACATTTTGAAGTTATAATTACATCAACACCACTCCCACCTGGCGGACAGTGGGGCGATATCGGTAAGAAGCAAGAAACCCTAAAATGGATGAAATGTTTTTATGTTTTTTAATGTTTTATATTTTTTATGTTAAGTGACGATACCTATATATTCTCATGTAGATGTGGGAGCAGCGCGACCTGGAGGAGCATCTCCATTGGATAGGTGAGCCGGAACCCGCTTTGTACCACAGAGTGATGATATCACCAGGGAACTGGAGGAGAACCTAGAGAGGCTAACCTTGGACATCCCAGATGCTGACATTGATGACCTCTTGATAAGATATCAGAGATCCATAGTGGGAGTACTGGGTCGATTCAGTAGGCTGCTACATAGGGTAGCTCGAGCAGTGATGTGTTATCACGAGCACCACTAGTGTAGGAGATATGTACTAAAAGCTGACAGCTTCAAGATTTTGTATGATGATATTTCCTGAAAGCCTACATGCTTCATATGAGGTCTCGGGACCTATTTTTGTAAACTTTTTTGTATATATATATATATATATATATATATACAGACTTTTACACGGTGTTTATATGTTTCAAATGGAAAAATGCATTTTCTATGAATTTTATGTGTCTTTGAATGTTTATTTACAATGTACCATGTTTGATTTGACGCCATGAATGGGAAATATACGAGTCTAGGATGTAATTAGCCAATGAATCAGCAACTACATTATATTCCCTAGGGATATTCCTATAGGTAATCATTTCAAATGACCTTTCCAGCAAACGTACTCTCCAGAAGAGGCAAAGGAGCACAAGGTTTCTAATGGTGTAAACATGGTTTAAATGACAAACCATGAGCTGTGAGTCCATCAAGACTACTAGATCATGAACATATTGGGAGGAAGCTTCAGTTAGAATACCAATGACCGTTTCATACTCGGTGATGTTATTAGTAGCAGGACCTATACAAACCACTCCTGAACTGACCAAATCTTCAGCTGGGGAATAGAGGACCCAAGCAGCCGAGTCGAGATTCAAGGTGTGGTGGCAAGCACCATCAGCGAAGCCGTAGAAAGCCATCTGCATGACCAAAACACGGTATAAATAGATGCAAACACTAAAACTCAAAACCATCTTGAAAATACTAAAAGCACACTGAAAGTCACTCAATATACATATATACAAGATACTATCCAAGAAAACCTAGGCATAGTACCTTTTAAGGTACAACCCATTGTGAGGTTTCCCCAAAGGGATTCCATCACAATCAACGAGTTTGTAAGCTCCTTTCTCTAACACCTTAGAAATAATGAAAGGTCCATACCACATGTACTCGAACATACCCTTCCCTAGTTTGTCATATCTTTGGTCATAAGCCAATACTAGGTCACCCTCGTTAAAGGCACGAGGCTAGATGAATTTATCATACTATGCCTTGATGTGTTTCTTATGTGCCTCATTAGCCAAGGTAGCATCTCTGTGAGTCTCGTCAAGGTTACTCAAGTACAAAAATATTTCTTCCTCTGTGGAAGTGTCTAGGAGAAGTTCGACGACAAGTTGTAAAGATGGAATCTGACATTGGATCGGCAAGATATCTTCGAGACCATAGACAAGCTGGAATGGCATGAAACCAGTAGCTGTTTTCACAGAAGTCTGATAAGACCAAAGATTGGAGAAAAGAATGTGGTGCTAGTTGGATTCATGTTCTCCAATGATCCGATGAAGCATAGTTTTAAAAACTTTGTTGATGGCCTCTACCTGGCTATTATCTTGTAGATAATATGACGTAGAGTTTTCATGGAGAAAACCTAGCTTGGCACTCAGTTCCTCCATCATTTGATTATGGAAATGAGATCCATGATCGGTGACAATGGGATGTGAAAATCCAAATCTAGCTATGATATTATTGAACAAGAAGAGAGAGGCAGTCTTACCATCTTCTGCATATGTAGGCATGGCCTCAACCCATTTTTTGAAATAATCAATGGCTACAATGATGTAACCATGCCCCCTAGATGAGGTAGGCTTACAATGCATGAATTCAATCCCCCATTTGGTGAATGGGCCAATGGAAATGATGGGGTGTAGCGGAGTAGGATGGGTGCACTTTTTAGGATAAAAGTGTTGACAAGGTGGGCATTTCTTAATAGCCTCATGATAGTATTTGAAGACAGAAGGATAGAAATGGTGAGTGCGAAGTATTTTCTAGGCTGTAGCCATCCAAGATAAATGGCTACCACATGCTTTAGAGTGGAAATCATTCAACACATGTTCAACCTCCGCATGGGTGAGGAATCACCAGAGAATAGAGTCGATCCCACGTCTATACAAAGTATCATTCAAGATGAGATAGTATTTCGTGTGGTGATGGATATGGCAGTGATCATTGCGGGATAAATGCTGCTGAAATCACTATGTTTGGAGATAAATTAGAAAATATCCATACCAAGGATCAGTAGTGCTAATCAGGAATAGGAATTCATCCGAAAATGAATCACTGGGCTCAGATTCCGTCGAAGCACAGGGAATATCACACATAAGCTCAGTAAAGACCAAGGATTTCTTTGATGTGGACTTAGAAAACTCCAAATCGAACTCCTGAAGGATGAAAATCCAATGGGAGTACTTGCCCCCGAGTACCTGACGAGTCAGGATGTAGTAAATCGAGCTCTAGTCTGCTAATACAGTGGTAGTGCGGAGCAAAATGTAGTGATGGAACTTTTGTATAGCAATGACCATGGACAATGCTAACTTTTCCACATGTGAATAACAAGTTTTAGAATCCATAAGATTCTTACTGGCATAATAAATCATGTGCTCCTAACCATGGAGATTGTCCTGCACTAAAACCATGGCGATGGTAGTAGCGGAGGTAGCAATATACAAGAGAAATTCCTTTGAATAATCCAGGGGGTGTATCACAGGTGAATGAGTCAGAGCGTGCTTAATATTATCAAATGCATGTTGGACTTGGTCATCCCAGAAGAATGGTGTGTTCTTCTTGAGGATATGCATATAACCATGTGTTTTTTTTGCCAAATTTCACACGAAATGGCAGAGAAAGTTTGCCTTACCTTGCAAATAGGAGGTTATTTGGGGCTGGTAGATCTAAGATAGCTGCAATCTTCAAAGGATCAATCTGGATGCCATATTTGGATACCACAAATCCTAGCAGATGTCTCGTCTCAACGCAAAAAACACATTTATGCGGATTGAGCCATATATTATAATGACGACATCTCAGTAACATGTCTCTAAGATGGCCAGGGTGGTCCTTCTGTCGCTGTGAATGAGCAGGGAGGTCATCAAGGTATGGTTCAACAATATGTTTAATGTTGTGAAATGCATAGGACAACGCATGCTGGAATGTGGCTCCATCATTTTTCAAGCCAAAAGGTAACTTCTTATATGCAAAGGTTTCCCATGGGAAAATGAATGTCGTCTTATGCTGATCGGAGGGTAATATCTCAATCTAATTATAGCCAAAGAAGCCATCCATGAATGAAAAGATGACACTTCCAGCACAGTTGTCGATAATATGATCGATGTGCAGAGTAGCAAAGTTGTCCTTGGGACAAGATTTATTCAAATCCCTAAAGTTGATGTAGACTCTAATGGTGCCCTACTTTTTATTGGTAGGGACAACGTTTGATACCCATTCCGTCAGAGGTACAGGATAAATAAACCCATCTTNATCCCTAAAGTTGATGTAGACTCTAATGGTGCCCTACTTTTTATTGGTAGGGACAACGTTTGATACCCATTCCGTCAGAGGTACAGGATAAATAAACCCAGCTTTGAGAAGTTTCTCAATTTTATCTTTAATAGTTGCGGCCTTCTGAGGATGGACTTGCCTAAGTTTCTGCCTGATGGGTTTAGCCGTGGGATAGGTTTTAATCTCGTGGACCACAATGGATGGGTCAATCCTCGGCATCTCTTCATAAGACTAGGTAAAAATATCATAGAATTCCTTAAAGAGTGCCTTATATGCTTCAGACTCATCTGTCGAGCAGTTCTGCCCAACATGAACATGCTTGATAACATCAGGCTTGGTTGATATGTCAATCGGGTTCGTTTGAGTAATGTTGCAAAGGTTTCCTTCAAAATCTGTATCTTGCAACAATATAGGACTTCGGGGAATGTTGACAATATCAGTAGGAAACAAGGATGCAAAATAATGGCTACCCAAACTAGTATTGGGGAGGAACATGGATCTATGATGGTGATCCTCCCAAATGGGCTCAGTTGTATTCATGATCTCCATAATGGACTCATCAAAAGGAAAAGTATCAGAGAGATAATCTAGAACATGAAGAGAAGGTTCTAACCAGTATGGTAAATGGTAAGGATCCGAAGCCACTAGATGAAGGTCATCAGTGTGATCATCGAAAAAGGTTTGAATGGCGTCATACATAGCTTCGTGTGGACTCAACGAGGTGGACTCAACAACATGTTTTCCCTTAGGCTCATAATCAAATGAGGTGATCATATGGACTGTCGCGGTATCCATGCTAGGAGGGGTGGATGGAAAAATCCCCATAAGGGATGAATCCCTCAACATGCCTATCCCAATCGACTGGTAAGGAGGAGGGGACTAGCATAACATGGGGATGTTATTAGCCATGGAGGTAGTAACATCCGACGTACAGAAATCAAGCTAATCAATAGTAACAATTCTCCATAGATGCAGGAATTGGACTATTTGAAATGCTGTTGAAGCAACAATAGTCATGGCATAGAACCAATTCCATCCTAGAAGGAGGTTTAATCTAAAGGGGCATCTGCCACTTCTACTTGGATGGAAATGGTTTTTCCCCCCAGATCGATTGCTAGGGATAATATGAGACCATGGGGTTGGAAACCTCGTCCGTCAAAGGCTTTAAGGGTCATAGGTGATGTGACAAGCTCTGGAGAGCCGAGAGCCCTCCAACAAGTTAGAGATAACACTGAGGTCGAAGCTCCTTCATCTAGTATCATTCGAAAGACTTTCTTTCCCACTACTTTCGTAATGATCTGAAAAACAATTTTATGTGGTAATATAGGCTTGTAGTTCTCAACATTGAAATGAATCAAGTTAGTATTATCCGGCTCTAAAGCTCCTAATGCTATCAACAAGTTCCTGCACTGTGTGGGGCAACTTTGGAGCATTTCCAGGGTAGACATTGCACAAGGTGCCTGAGCGAGATCTTCAACCACATTATAAAATTGAGCATCATGGGCATTGGGATTAAGGACAAACTTCCTAAGAGTAATCTTAGGTGGGCGCAAAATCATGTCGAGAGTGGGCTTCTCGATAGATAAGGGGATAGTAGATGAGGATTCAGGAGAACTAGTAGAGGGGACTTTCCCTGAAAAAGATTGATCTTCTTTCTTATTTGCAGGTTTATCATAATTTTGATCGATAGATAAGGGGATAGTAGATGAGGATTCAGGAGAACTAGTAGAGGGGACTTTCCCTGAAAAAGATTGATCTTCTTTCTTATTTGCGGGTTTATCATAATTTTGACTTCGAGTTTGTAGATGGATGGTATCTGAGGACATCATACGAATTTCCTCTGAAGAACTAGAGTTACCCTGATTAGACATGTGGTCTATCAGTTGTTGTTGAGAGGGAAAAGGATCTCGGGAAATAGGAGGTGCGAGATTGGACTTCAAAAACTGGGAGATTTCATCCCGACAAGGACACTCCTTTGAAAAATGGTCACCACGGCATAGCAGACAGGGATAATTTGCCTTCCTTTTCCCTTTGTTGTTATCACTATTGGTTGGTCTTGGAGTCTCCGGTTGGTTTCCAGGTTTTTTATTTCTATTTTTACCTTTATTTTTATTATTACCCAAGGTTTTAGTACTTTGAATATGTTAGAGTAATCAACCCATAGTTAGCTACCTTAGACATTAAATTAATCATTTTTGTCTTATTTGCCTAGTTTCATGATTCCACCTTATGCAAGTTGTCATTTGACTATCCATAGTGGTCAAAATTTCCTATTTTGACTCATGTAGTGCTTGGGAAACCTCAAGGAATAAATTTTTCTTTATTCCTAGCCTCCTAGGTTCCCATCTTCTTTTTCCGTGCTTTAAGGCAATTGGGAAAGTTTGACTAGGTGAGGCTAACTAGTTTTTTGTCCTCCACATCCTCCACTCTTTTCTCCTATGAAAATCATGTATGAGTTGTCCTTCCATCACCTTTTATCTTGCCTAAGTTCTTTTTCCAATTCGTGAGCTCCTTAGCTTATTTG
>LPNX011125208.1:0-13086 GCA_001517045.1 Pseudotsuga menziesii | reverse complement strand
AACAACCAATGTTCAACGCTCAATGATGATATCCTAGTCTTAGTCAAAAACTTTCTTTTTTAAAGGAAGGAAAAAGAAGTTTACTATGCAAATAAGAAATCAAACCTAGAATCTAATCTAGTGTTCTTCTTTTATTCTATGCAACAGAAATGAAAAGATATTTTAATAACACCCTAAGCTTTTAAGAAAACAAGAAATCCCTTCATAAACACAACCAACAAGCATGGAAGTGGATGAACAATCAAAAGACCTAATCAAACTTTTGAAATTCCACTCCAATCAAGCTTAAACCATAAAATTATCAAGCCACAAACATCAGATTCTATAACACAAGTCTGATAAGCAGGACTAAAAGCAACAAAACCCAAAATTTTGCAAAAAAACTGAGGAAAAAAGGCTTTGGAATGATTCCTACCTGGCACCACACTTTTGAGGTGTTGACAGAGCGTTTCTAACCGAGAACCACTTCTCGCCAACAGGATATAGGTGGTGGCACCACGTATTTCCCACTTTGTTCAGGCGGTGGCACCTCTCCTCACACAGAGCATATGCACGGTTCCCTGTAGATGACCAAAACACAAGGAGACCAATGGATCAAGTCGGAAAAATACTAGATCATGGAAAATATTGTTAGATTGAGTATGGAAACAGAGCATAAAAGATCGAAATGACTCATATCTGAACAGATCTAGAAGTTTCAAACCCAAATGAAGTAAGTCAAAAAGTAGATCTGACTGAAGAGAGTTGAAGAAGGAGCCTGGATTTGTATAAGAGTTGCAAACTGAGGAAGATCAGAATAACTGATATACTACTCCCCAGTGGAGTTTCCAGATTTGTTAGCTGGAATATTTCACCGCCTGCGGATAGCAAGGTGTTCCAATGGTCTAAATGGTTTAGATCTAGAACAAATAGAGGACAGAGGTTGAAGACTCTCCCTAGATGTCGTAGATACCTGGAATGTAATGCTTTGATTGTTACCTTGTGTACCTGCAATAAAGCTTCAACACACAAACATATCGAAACCACCAGAATATAATCTACTAATCTATGTTAGTGACTAAGGAATCTAACAACATACGTGTGAAATCAAACAACAACAATATATGTGGGACACAAATCAACATGCATTAATATAGAAATATGAATAAGTTTACAACCAAGCCTTAGTGTTGACATGCATATCCATGAAACTAAGCATTCTCATCCCCAAAAGCTTCGACTCTAGCTCTCTATGCTCCCACAAATGGTCTTGGGCCAAGTGATCAATCCAACAGCATAACAATACCTTAAGAGTTCTCTCCTCAACCATGGCTATGAGATCATATTTATAAGGCTTAATGGATAGGGATGGTTGAGATATTAGTGGGTGAGGTGGCCTCTAAGATCCTAGGATGAGGGATCTCAAGCTCAACTAACCCACAACAGTAGGGATAAGGGAGGACACAATGTTTGTTTTGCTATGGGCAGACCCGGGTTTACTGTAATGTACCAACAACACACCTAGCTCACTGGCCCTTTCGGCGACAGACCGCGGAGCGTCCTGAAGTCTCATCCGAAGTGATTCTAATGGGTTGGCCAAAGACTCAAGTGTCTTCGACCAGGTTCTGTAGCATCCTATGTGTGTCTCACAGCTCTTCTCAACTCGCGAGGTCTCTTTCTCTCTGCGATGTGCAGTTTCCTCTTACTCGCGATGACTCTAGCCCCTATCACATCGCCACGTCCTGGGAAACACGTCACTCTCTCCTACGCTCGATCCTTAACCTGTGGTATCGCGCACCACAGCTCCTTTGATGGTGCGATATCACCTCCCTATGATATCCTACTGCTACGGCTCAGCGTACTGAGTGTTACTTGTGTTTGACTTACAGGACTCAACATACAAGGCTGCTTTACACTGCGACTATTACTGTATTGAGTGAAACATAGACAAACTCTTATACAGACTACTTAAAGACTTCAACTTGCATTTATCCTTCTATAATGCTATNACATACAAGGCTGCTTTACACTGCGACTATTACTGTATTGAGTGAAACATAGACAAACTCTTATACAGACTACTTAAAGACTTCAACTTGCATTTATCCTTCTATAATGCTGTAAACTGAATAACACATACATACATTTAACTGTAAGAAAATTTCACGTAATGAGTGACAGATATAACAAGTAAATACAATCACATGAATCAATCACATAACAGTATGATTTTACGTGGTTCACTTCCAGGGTAGAAGCTACGTCCACAGAACTGTGTTTTATTATATCGTGAGAGAGTACACAGTTCTGCTACACCGCATATGCAGCTAGAGATCTTTTGGGTAACTCCGCACTCACTGCCTGGAGCCCTTCTCTCCTAGATCTCTTCTCTATCTCTATATTTCCTTCTCTCTCTCTCTCTCAATCCCTGCGGATTGTTACATACAGGCTCAATGAGATAGCTACTGGTTACAGTAAGATACTACCGACTGAATACAGAACCAGAGCTTAGCTTCTATAATAAAACTGTCTAGATGTATACTTGTCTAACTGCCCAACCCTTTTACATTACGAAATACATCCCTTTACAGGTGGCCCGAAGGTCTCACCATTACAACACTGTGGGCCTGTCCCAACAGTAACCCAAAAACCCTAACTAGTGACAGTCGGCATATCTGTACTTGGGGTAGCCACTTTCCATCACACCATTGCTCTCTGCAGTCTTCCATGCTTCCTGGCGCTGACCATGGGTACTGTGCACCGCTTCCCGTTTTGTCCTTCATCTTCAATACCTCGGCCTCATTGCTCCTTTTCCTTTATGAGGGTAGCTGAGCCCTCCTGTCTTCCGCCGCTACCTTGAATGCAGTGGGTGAGCTCTCTCTTCTCGGCCACTCAGGTACTGTCATCTTCTTTGAATTCTCTGCCTCGATAGTCATAGTTTCTATCTCTGCTCTACAGCTAGAAACATGCTACGACGCCGTATCTTTACCTTATCTCTTCATCTTCGCCAAAACTGTCTATCCGCCAAAATGGCAGCTTTTCCTGTAACTGCGGGGATCTACTCCAACACATAAGGCTTATCATTTAGAATCCTTGAGAAACTTATTTTTTACCCTTTTTACCCAGGGTATCGTGTTTCTCCTTAAATTATAGTGTGGTTCTGGTAAGAAATGCTTATGGACTAAGGGCCATACACGGTGGCACCTCTTGTGGACAACAAGGGATAGGCGGAGCGAACAAGGTACCACTTCTGGACAATAGAGGAAGCACAGTGCTGGGAATTTTCATGGAAGATTGATAATAACCATGAGTTTCCACTCCAAAAGTTGGGATTCACAAAAAGTAGGTATGTCAAAGTTCTTATCACATGATGGTGACAGGATTTTGGTATAACAAATACAAGAAAAAACATAATTCCTAAGTGTAATACTTCTTCAGGTAGAGCCCTTTTTGGGGATCATGCAGCTTATTACCATCATAATCAACTAACTCGTACACACCCTTCTTTAGGAAATTCGATACAACATACAGGACTAACCACACAGATTTGAACTTGCCTACCCCCATGGGTTCCTTATCCTAGTCATAGACGAAAACAAGATCTCCTTCAGAGAACACCCTTGGATTAACGTATTTTTGGTATCGGTTCTTTACCTATTTTTTTATGTGCTTTTTTTTTCTATCAATGAATCTCTACATTGCTTATTTAGATGCTCCAAATGCAGCAAATGTTCCTCTATCTCAAAAGTATGAAGNTACCTATTTTTTTATGTGCTTTTTTTTTCTATCAATGAATCTCTACATTGCTTATTTAGATGCTCCAAATGCAGCAAATGTTCCTCTATCTCAAAAGTATCAAGAAGTACGTGAATTGCAATCTTTCAGGATGGTATCTCGCATTGCACCGGCATGACTGATTCCACCCTATGAACTAGCTGGAAGGGTGAAAATGTTGTGGAAGTATTAAAATTCATTAGATATGCCAAAATTCATGATCCAACATGATGTGCTAGTTTGACCTACTCGCATTAATAGTTTGCTTGAGAATGGTTTTCAAAGTTTTTTTAATGGCTTCTACTTTCCCATTCGCTTACGGATAAAAGGAAGATGAGTGGTCTTGCCTAAAACTTACCATAGTATTCAAATATGTCATCATCTTGTTCGGAAAGTGATTTCCATGGTCAGTGAAAATATGCTTCAGAATACCAAACCTGATGATAATTTGATTAAACACAAAATACGTTGTCATCTCACTATCGACTTTAAAGGTAGGAATTTCCTCTACCCACATCGTAAAGTAGTAAAAAAGGACAATGATATACTTGTACCCCCAGTAGACACTATGTTGCAAATCTATGGTAAAAAGAGGAGTAGGATGTGACCGCATCTTTATTGTGTATAGTTGGCATGGATAATAGTGTTTTATAGGTTCTATGCAATCTTTGAATACGGTAGGCCAAAAATAACCAGCATGCAAAATCTTCTGGGTCATTTCTAACCCAGATAAACAACCCCCACATGCTCTGGTGTGATAATCATTTAGGACAATATCAGCCTCCTTATGGGTAAGGAATCGATGTAAGATGGAATATATCCCTCGGCTATATGATGTCATGGTACCCCAGGAGAAGGCCTACCAACCCCACAAATGATGTCATGATGGATCTTGACTCTTTGATGTCTCCTGGTGTGCTTGAGATTGTTGAAGAATCTTATGAATCCTCTTGCTGGTACCCCAGGAGAAGGCCTACCAACCCCACAAATGATGTCATGATGGATCTTGACTCTTTGATGTCTCCTGGTGTGCTTGAGATTGTTGAAGAAGCTTATGAATCCTCTTGCTTGTTGAAGAAGTTCTGAATAATTCCTTGGTCCCACACTTAGTGGAATGATGACCTTGCAACCCTTGTTGGGGTCATGGAGCTCTTGTATGATAATGATGACCATGTATTCTCCTTGACATGCTATGGAACCCATGAACATGACCTTGGTATGATGAAGAGTCCCATGAAGACTTGGAACCCCCAATAAATACCTTGATGCCCTTGAAATGGTTTGGGTCTTGAACCCATACATATGTTGACTTGATTGTTTATAGAGCTCATTGCTTGATTAATGATGTCCTTAAATCTGTCTTGTGATGAAATATTTGCATGATGCTTGATGTTGATACTTGGTACCCTTGTGATATAGGGTGTTACTTTTGTTAGGATTCCTTGATACTTTTGTGCTATGACAGAGTCCAATATGATGGGATTGAATCCCTTGGAAAGTGTCATGCTTGAAAAATGGTATGAGCCTTTAAAACACTTATGGTCCTTGTACCCTTTCTTTTGGGGTTTCGGTGGATCCTTTGATGAAACATGAATATAATGATGAATCCTTCAACGTGTTGAGATCTTTCGATTAACCTTGAAGAAAGGATGTTCCAAGAAAAAGAAATGGGTAAAACAACTCCTTGTTAACAAAGGTTGAATCCCAAAACTCATGTATAAGGTAATGAAACCACAGCTTGTTGAATTGTTATTTTACCTTGACTTATTTGTGAAACAAAAAAAGATAATACCTTGTTGAACTTCAAGAAGTTAGCTCCAAAAGTAAATAAAAATTAATTTTTTTTTTTCTGAAAGTCAGCTCAAAAAATTGATTGAAAACTAGTATAGATACCCATCACTCTTTAATTTGGCAATGTGAAAAATTCGGTGGAGATTAGACCATTTTTTCTTCATTGGTCTATGGCAAGAAATTCTAGAGTGGGAGAAATCATATGAGGTAATTTGGGGCAGCTAACAGCAGTAAACCATTTTTTTCTTCGTATTTTTTTTGGAGTATACCAGCATAAGCAGGAGAAGGAATTCCTTTTCTTGGGGTTTTTACAGTGTGCCCAATAACAATATCTTGAACCTGGTGGCAAGAAGTTTTGGCATAAGTTAGTTGCAATGCACAAAGTCAAAGATGTTGTGCAATAAGGAGGATGGTGCACAAGGTGGATTAACTATATTTTATGTATTTTCGACACATTTTGTATATTTGGACCGCATCATGTGGATTGTGGTGATTATTTTGTATATTTTGGTCCAAGTAGTTAGGAAGTTGACTTAAGTTGACCACCAATGTAAAGGCACAAGCCTATAAGATCTAGGATTGTGAATGTTGATATATCTTTTTCTGTGGAGAGCTATTTAGCAAGTCTATGATCCTTGTATGAACTGAGATCCTTTCATCTGTGTATGTGAAGTGAAGAACTATTTGGAGAATCTATGTTTTGTCGTGAAGATTAATATGACATGATGGAGATTGAGTAGAAACATTGCGTCTTTTTCTATATTTCTATTTTCATGTTTTCTGCGATCTGAATGTGAATATGATGTTTATCTGTGAATGATGTGATACTTATCTGCTATGAATGAAGATATATTGGTAGATTTGTTTATACTTCGATGTATTTGCTGCGATCTATGTACATTAATGTGATCCACTGAATGATGATATGGATATGATCCTATTAATGAACTAGTGAATGTATAATCTAAAAGTATTAAGTAATGTTTCACTGAGTTAATAGTATATGTGCAATCCTCCTTCATATTGCGGAAACTTGGTTCTGACAGTTCTCCCTAAAACACCTCGGATGAGACTTCATATACTCTGCAGGTGTTGTTGGATGGGGAAAAATATATCTAGGTTGGTGCTCAAGGAGATCGATGTGTTTTGGGCGTTGACAGAGAAGGACCCCTATCGATGGGCTTGTTTCAACAAATGGTTCTGTTGTTGGGACATTAGTGCGAAAGGAAGGAGGACATGTTATGGCATATGATGAGACCAGAAATTCAATACTTGTTTGACCAAAAGGCATGAGAATTTGTTGAGAAATGAAATCAGAACCCTAGAGTAACGATGCAGAAGTGGCTAGAGAGGCACCTGTATTCTAATATACACAAGTTTTTTGTATTTGATTTTATGATCATCTTATATGAGTGGTTGATGCGATTTACCTATCGAAAGACAAATTTCCAAGTAGGTGAGCCAACTGGCTGGACTCCAGAACTAATCCAACAGCTACAGGAGGTAGACAACAAAGCATTAAGGGATGTTGAAGTTTGGCTTCACAGCATCTTGGAGGGATAAATCATTGAGTTCACGATCGACACAGTTAAATCTTATAGTGACGTGGAAAGGGAGTTCTTTAATGAAATGAGAGGTAGATTTCCATTATCTTTTCAATTTTCTATTGATATGCGCATTTGTGAAAAAGGCATATTGAAGATGAAATCCATCGAGTAGAACTCTGGTGTGTAGAGTCTTCAGTTATCATGGAGACAAGGGATGGCTGGAATGATATAGGGTAAATGGATGGAATTTACGATGAGATTGTGAGGGAATCTAAGGAAGGAAGTGGTATTATGAGAGGAGGAGAAAGGTTTCGAAAATAGAAGAGGCAGAGGACAGGAGAGAGTCCTGTTGTGACTGAGATGTAAGACCGCGAAGGCAAAGCACATGGGATGAATCCACCCTACAGTGATAGAGGAGATGACTAGGCTACGCCTGAGCATGAGGAAATACCAATAGATAGCAACAACATTCCCACACATCCTTGCATTGCCTCACACTAGCGAAGAAACATAAGTTCGTCATCGACTTTTTCAATTTGTCAAAAACACTCTAATAGTAGCGGATCGATGACTGTAGGAAAAAGGCCCAGGATGGAAGGTGATGATGTGAAGTTACCCCTATTTCATGGGAATGGAATTGAGGATCCCGAGCAATATTGGTTCCTGCATGAAGTAGTATGGACTGTCAAACAAAATCCAAATGATGATATCAAGAAGGGCCAATTGGCGATGACCCTTCAATGTTGCTCACTGGATTGCTTCATGAATTTTATACAAGTTCCTACGGGGGGCCCAGGGAATAATCTAAATGCAATGAGAAAAGGATTGATTGAAGAATTCAGAAAACTAAAACCAGAGGCACAATATATCACGAAATTGAAGGAAATTAAGCAATATCCAATTGAAACTGTCTGGGATTTTGATCGACGATTCAAGACACTGATGGCAAGAGTCATATTCTAGATGAGTGATGTTCATCATAAAGAATGGTTAATTACGACATTATTACCTCATATCAGACTGTCGTTGATGCAACAAAAGATTGTGCAACAGAGCGAGGCTCTGGAGATTGTGATGAATTTGGAAGATTCACCTCTTAGAGAGAATGCAGTTAGTATGAACCAGATTTAAACACAACTAGCAAACATGACACTCCAGTTGCAATATATCAAGAAGGGAAAAGAGCATCGATGAGGAATTTTGGTGTACTTTATGTCGTGTAGGGGGGCATCATAAGGATCAATTCCCAGACTTCTGGAACTATCTATTGTTGGGAGCACTAAACCAATTAAGTTATGGCGCCATGCCATGGTGCTGTATCAACCAATGTTATGGGAATCAATATGAATATTGTAGATATATGTATAATATGGTCATGGAGATGACAAATTTATACTACACATTTTGTCGGTCGGTTGGGCATGAAGATAAGGATTGTCACACGTATGATTTACTCCAGGATAGAACAATGCACATGCAGTATGTGAAGGGCGAAGACCATTGAATGGTGCAGCAACCATAGCAGCCATAGGTGGTACAACCACCACCTCAACTGCAGTTTGCACCAAAACCACAACATTAGATGCAATTTGTACCGCAGATGCAGTTTGTACCACAGCCACAACCATAGATGCATTTTGTACCATAACCATAGTTTTTTCCACAACCATAGTAAAATCAGATGCAGATGGCTTCATAGAAGCCCCAGTATACTCAACCATGACAGTATGTCCAGCATCAGCTGAATCCCCTGTAGCAGCAATTCAATCAACCCAAGTATTAGCAGCAAGGAGGATTCTGAGGAGGACAAGGTGGAGGTTTTTGTTGAGGAGGAGGATGAGGTCGCGGACCGATGCAATGTTATAATTGCGGAGTGCTGGTACATTATCAGAGATATTTCTCGTAATTGCACGCACAATGTACTTATTGTATCGTTGTTGAACACACTAATGAGAATTGTCCGCATCTTATCGCAAAGTGACAAGTAGGAAACATTTCATCACTGCAGAACCAAAACCAAAACTAGTTGTAGAACTAGAAATAGATTCAGAATAAAAACCAACCTATAAATCAGAATGTGAATCAACCAGTGAATCCACCACCAAACCAGAACCAAGGTCCGACTGTTGCGACGATCTCAATAGAACCCAGGATGCAGGATGCTAATGTTGTTGTCATTACTCGTGGATGTGCAATGACAACAGAAGACGTCACATTTCCACAAATCTGGTTGGCTAGAAAGAAGAAAGTGCAATTTGATGTCGACAATGAGAGAGACACATTCTTTGAATCATGTGATGCAATAAGAAGGAATGTGGGTAAGTTGCATGTGTATGAAATTCCCACTGCTTTTTATTCAAATTCGGTAGAAGCACCATCACAACAGCATGGTACCTTGCATAACCTCTTTGATATTTCCTTGTCACTAGGAAAATATCTTGATGCTTTCGTCAATATTGAAAATATGTTGTATCGACCGGCCAAGGGATGGAAGGAGTCTATGGTGAAATATTTACATAAGAAAAATACAGAAAAAGAGATGCAGATGAATATTCAGATTGGGGACTACGTGATCTAGATGGATATCGGTGGCCACCCACCTATTCCACTGGCTCAAAACAATTGTCCATTGTGGCAATTTCCTAGTTATTTTTCTACATCTTTTTGGGTCCTAAACTTTCAGGGCCGTTTTTAGGCCCTAAACGATGTTTTTTGAGATTCAGGGCCAGAATAGTTTCCATCGACATCTTTGGCTAACCAAAAGTTGTAAATCTTAGACAGACCTTTCCAACGAGCTATCGAATTCCCAAATCGGAGATCGTATGCAAAAGTTATGACCTCGGGAAGTTGACTATTCAACTTACCACCTTGGGGCTGCAAACTTTATGACAGTTCATCTTCTAGAGTTACGTTTTGGAATTTTGGGGTTCTCACCTCATTCTTATTATAAATAGGCTCCTTTGGCCTCATTTTGTATTTAGCTTGGCACGGATGAGCGTATCAGCCACATCTCTTCTCAGAGATAGCTACCACCATTATAGCAATTGTATTACAGTCTGTTCCATTTCCACCATTTAATAGAATATGTGTTTACTGCATCTTTGTTATCTTTGCAAAATGTCTGTTATTATGATTTTGTATATGTTCTTTAATTTCATTCACACATAAATCTGGATTAGTGGTATGAGAGAAATCTGCTCTTTGATTGTTTCTTGGCGCATGTCCCCCACGAGGACCAAGTATAGAGACTTTGGTCTCAAACTAGTTTCACTTGATCATTCTCGCCATCCCAAAGGACCTCCCATGGCTGAATAAAAGAGAGACGATGAAGCAGGAGATCCTATTAAGTTGCTACCCGAGGAATCCCTCGAGCAACAGAGGAACGAGATGATGGATAGTTTCTCCCAAATCCTTCGGCAAATGCCGACAACGGCAAGTGCATATTCAACGAGTAGTCGGTTCAGGGATGAAACTCCCTTTAAGGTACAATTTAACTTTGATATTCCTTTATTTGAAGGCAATATCAATGCAGATGCCCTGGATAATTGCTTGAATGCTCTAGAAGGGTATTTCTCTGTCCACAATTTTTCTGATAGAGAAAAGATCACCTTTACGCTCCTTAAGGTAGTCCCCCATGTCCAAAATTCGTGGGGTAATTTTTGTGAACAAAACTCATCAGACGAGTCTGGAATGTTTGAAACAAATCCCACTTGGGCCTCTTTCATAGATGCCATCAGGGAACAGTATTACCCTATGGGAAAATATGATGACTAGTACACAAAATGGAACATTCTACGTCAAGAAAGTGACCAGATGGTGTCGGAGTACACCAAAAAATTTCATACCCTGCAGACAAAGCTGAGCATCAAAGACTCCGAGCGGCACCTAATCCTGAAATATCGTAGTGGTCTACATCGATACATCCGAACTGAGATGGACTTCCTCGACATCTCTTCACTTGGATCCGCCTATCAATATGCTATCAAAATTGAGGATAAATTTTGACAAAAGAACAAGCGAGGCTTTGGACCTGTGCACCCAGCACAGAAGCAAGACAAGGGAAACCATGGCCTGCAAAACACAGGATAAGGGAAGGACAACCAGTCCCCACCACAAGCAAAGAAGGGAGATGGAAAGACAAAGAAGGACACTGGTAAGTGGTTTGAATTTCATAAAATCCCTTGGCACAACCTCGATGAATGTCACCCAAAGTAGTCATTAGTGGCCGAGATCAAGGAAAGACAAAGAAGGACACTGGTAAGTGGTTTGAATTTCATAAAATCCCTTGGCACAACCTCGATGAATGTCACCCAAAGTAGTCATTAGTGGCCGAGATCAAATCTTTAGAATCAGATCCCGATTCTGATTCTAAACCCAATGCCACAGCCGCACACAATGGGAGGTAGATCATTGATGCAGACCCCACTGCCACTGTTACTACCGCACAGATTCAACTAGAGGATCCTGAAGAGTCAGAGGCAGAGGAGCACCTATTCCACTCACAGATGTGGGTGAAAATGGGAGGTAGATCATTGATGCAGACCCCACTGCCACTGTTACTACCGCACAGATTCAACTAGAGGATCCTGAAGAGTCAGAGGCAGAGGAGCACCTATTCCACTCATAGATGTGGGTGAAGGGAATGCCTCTACATTTTTTTGTTGACAACGGTAGCCAAAAGAACCTGATCTCAGCAGAAGTCATCAAGAGATTGGAGCTTTCAACAACACCACACCCGCAACCTTACAGCATCGGTTGGCTAAGCCAAGGATGAGGTATATTCATTATTCACCAAGCCAAAAGAACCTGATCTCAGCAGAAGTCATCAAGAGATTGGAGCTTTCAACAACACCACACCCGCAACCTTACAGCATCGGTTGGCTAAGCCAAGGATGAGGTATATTAATTATTCACCAATGCCTCCTACCATATGGCATCATTCCTTTCAATGACGAGGTATTGTGTGATGTGGCCCCACTTGAAGTCTGTGATGTTCTTTTAGGACAACCATATATGCGGAAGCGTCATGCTGTATATGAGTCACGGCCTCGCAGTGTCATTGTCACTTTGGGAGGAAAACTCTACCGAATCCCAGAGACAGTTGCACCTAACAAAGTCTTGCAAGGCAAGAAGATAAGCTCCCACATCAGAAAATTATTCCTCTTCACAATTGCATTTGAACGAGAACATAAGATCACAGAGACCTCCACACCCTCTGCACAGGGTGTCTCTACTCATCAGACACAAGAAGAAGACAAAACCATTATTTCCTCATCTATCTGAGTACCTCTATGATGCAAAGCCATGCATTCAAGGTGCTCATTCATAAACAAATCATCCATACAACAATTATAGCCTTCTCGGGATGTCAAATAAAGGAAGCCTCTTCACTTCAGCAAATGTCGGACCAGGAGATCAACTCAACACACAATGCGAGATATGATATGGGATTCGATGCAATGGAGACCATTGCTTCCTAAGGAGGGAGAATTGATCCATATGGATATCGGTGGCCACCCACCTATTCCACTAGCTCAAAACAATGGTTTATTGTGGAATTTTCCTAGTTATATTTCTACAGTTTTTTGGGTCCTACTCTTTTGGGGCCATTTTGAGGCCCTAAACAACATTTTTTGGAGATTCGGGGCCAAATGGATGCCATCGACATCATTTGGTTGACCAAAAATTGTGAAGCTTATAAAGACCTTTCCAACGAGCTATTGAATGCCCAAATTGAAGATCGTATGCAAAAGTTATGACACCAGGAAGTTGATTGTTCAACTTACCACCTCGGGGCCGCAAACTTTATAACGGTTCATCTTCTAGGGTTACATTTTGTACTTTTGGGGTTCTCACCTCATTATTATTATAAATAGGCCCCTTTGGCCTCATTTTTTATTTAGCTTGGCATGGATGAGCGTAGCAGCCACATCTCTTCTCAGAGATAGCTACCACCATTCTAGCAATTGTATTACAATCTATTCTATTTCCACCA
>LPNX011125160.1:27648-43102 GCA_001517045.1 Pseudotsuga menziesii | reverse complement strand
CTCTTCTCCTTTGTTACAAAATTCCTACCTCTCTTTCTCTCGTAAATTTCCCAAAATATCCAGCCCCAAAACCCCTTCAAATTCCTCCCTTTATACCTTCTTTCACCTTCCTTTTCCTCCCCCCTTCTTCCACCACCTTTTCCCCCAAGCATTCATTTCGATCATCTGTTTTACTATCTACTTCATATTAAAACATTGTTTATTTTGTACTTCTTTCTCGTGCAGATAAGTGGTATTAATTATTGTTCAGTTTTATTTGAAGGATGGGATGTATGTCCTTTAAGTATTCTCAAACTGTCCAGTATATGATAGTGGAACCATTATTAACCTTATCCTTTGTTTAATATGTTAAATGCGTTTAATAATTAACAGTTGTCAAGTTGACTCTTCATAAATTGAAGTGTCATTTGGATTAATTTATAAAATCTAACCTTGAATTCATTGTCATATATGGTAGTAATTTTATATCTATTTTTATGAATCCTATCTTGACACATATCGTACATTCATTAAGTTAATAATATTTTACAAGGTTTTCGATTAAATCATTTTCATATTATGAACCTAGTAATAGGATATTTTAACATATTCATTTATGGATTTTGTAATGGAAAAACATTTTAGTTTAATGGCAACATAATAGTAATAATACTAATATCAATTAATATTTATCGTAATTAATAACATTAATAATAATAATAATAATTTTATTTTAATTGATTGCAATTAATAACATCAATATTTATTTGTTCAATTGCTAAGTGGACCCTAATACTAATCTAGTACACTTTTCTTAATAAACAAGGTGCATTTATCGGTTTAATTAACCACGATTAATACGTAACCATAAAAATTTCCAAGGTTAACGTTTATCAATGATATTTCACATTGGCGACACTTCTCTTAATTGCTTAATACGGTGTCTACAAAAAATTAACAATTAGTTTTGTTGACTTATTCTTACATATGCTCTAACAACTACACCTCCGTAATCTGAATTGATCAATGCGTAACTATCATTTTTCCTACTACAACTTATATGATTATTCAATGTGTTATGTATTTGTACATTGATACTAGTGTGCGTGTGCAAGGTGTGCATGCATGGACAATACATGCACTATAACATACATCATATTTATTACGCATAACTGCTAACTAACACTAATAATCCTTCACGCAAGCAGAATAAGTATACATATATAAGATAATTGCTTTACCATTCTCAGTTATTTAACAGTTACTCCCTTTTATGGTTTCGTACCCAATATTTGTGTTCTTATTAGTTTAACTGGTCAAACAATACAGGTACCTACTACCACTAACTTGGTATCAAGAAACACCCAACCCTCAACAATACTAACTATCATATCCTCCCATCCTAACCTACGTCTGCATCCTCCCTTTCCTTCCTCTCCTAGTACAAAGTGGATTCCAGCTATACTGACCTGACCACATAGAACCTAAGAGCGATAGTGTTGGATAACTAACAGACCTAGCCTCTCCTAGCATGAATTCAATCATTGTCATCACAATAACTAGGGGAGTGTGTCTCACTACTTCCCTACCACAATCTAGGGTATCATAGTGACATAGGGTGGAAAATACATCCATCCCTCTCAACATAAGGGGTATATACCCTATCGAACCATACTATGCTTCTATCAAGATTATTGGAATGTTTCATTGTATCATCGCTTTGGTAATTAAGGCTCTCTGCAAGATATGCAAAACGTCAAACTTTGTATTATGTACCCAACTATTACATATCCCTTTTACCCTGTGCGTTAGTACTTTGCAAACATACATTCATAACAATATTAAATCAGTAGCTGGTCCATATTATTAACATCCTTTCCTTTCATCACATAAAATCATTAAATCAATCAAATCATGGGTGCGTATCCAAGTATCACATCATACATATCACATCATATCACGAACGACAATCAAACATACATTGTTGTTATGAAATAAAGGAATCTCATGGTGACTACAACATAGTAATCGGATAAGCATTGTAACATCATGAAAAATGATAACATCATAACATCATAATAAGAGAATCTGCATAAGCATGATAAATCATAACACCATAATCAGGGAATCTGCATAAGCATGATAATTGTTGGAATAATCAAAACCCATCCCAAGACTTGGGATAAAATAATTAATCCTTTTGATTAATTTCCTAGGTCCTACACTAGCTAGTTTGCACCCAATTCCATTTTTGAGGTAAAACTTGCCCAAATTTCCTCAGGGAACAAATTAGAAAGATCCTGGATAATATTTTGACAACTCTGTAATCCTCCCGGATTGGAAAGTGTGCAGTTCTTCCTTTTTAGGAGTTTCCATCTTTTTTTACAGTTTTAAGGAAAAAGCTAAAGCTAGTTTTAAGGTAGACTGCTTTGTTTTTTGCACCAAATCACCTCCCTTAATTTCCATCACTTATGAGTTGTACCTACTCATTCAACAAATTCGTGAGCATCTTGACTGGTTTGGAAAGTGCTTTATGCACGTACAAGGTATTTTGACTAGTTTAGTAAGCATGCTTTTGTACTTATTCGAATAGCATCCTAATGCTTTTGAATCCTTGGAGTATCATATTTATAAGTATCCTATATCTATTTATTGATGGATTATGTAAATTAATACAAGAAGCAATTTGTGGATTATCACATATTTAGTCTCCTTTTTTAGTGTTTCTTGCATATTTTCAAGCAATTTTGTGGGTTTAATCGTTCTAAGCTTGGGATTAATTTCCACATGGTATCAAAGCATTAGTAGCTTGATTGTTATCCTATTCAATTTAATTTTGTATAATTTACATCACTCACTAGGAGCACATACTATCCGTTCAAGGGTGTAGTTGCTGAAGAATGGATCAATCTCAACAAATCATCTTGACTCCATTCAACTACTTCGAATGGAAGGCAAGGATGGAGATTTTGACAAGGAGTAAAGGCCTCTACAAAGTGACCATGGAAATTGAATATGATCCTAATGCAGCATCAAAGAATATCAAATGGTATAATAGGATATATGAGGTGTATGTTCTCTTATGCCTTAGCATTTCCAGAGACCTTTTATCTCATCTTGATGGAATTACATCATCGAATGAAGTTTGGGAGACAATTCAAGATTTGTTTAGGAAGATAGATAAGATGAGAGGTCACCACCTAGAGAATGATCTGATTTCACTGATTTCAAGAAGATTCGAATCCTTGCAAGTCTACTTCTCCAAGTTCAAATCACCATTTTTGCAACTAAAATAGTGTGGTATTGATAAAGAAGATGAACAACTAATCTTGGCCATCCTTTCAAATATTGGTCCTGATTACTCAGTATTTTTTTTTACCTTCCATGCCACCAAGTTGACAGTTCAAAACTGGAAGATGCATTCACTGGAAGATTTCATGGAATCCTTGACTTAGGAGCAAGACAAATTGGTCTTGATGGGCACCATGAAACCTTCCAAATATCAAGATTTGGTTGCTGGAGTCCCAAGGTAGATTCCAAAGGAAAGAAAACGGATAAAATCCTCCATATAAAAAAGGAGACAAGTCCAAGTCTCAAGAGGAGTCCTCAAACTCCAAGAAGAAAAAATTTCAGAACAATAAAGGTAAAGGTGAATGTAGCAAGTGCACATACTGTGATAAGTGCTTTCACCCTATGAGCTCTTGCATGAAGAAGCATATAGATATGTTGAATCAAATCCTGGAGAAGAACAACATCTCCCTTTTAGGTGGCGCAAGAAACAAGGAAGGAGGATCCAATTTTGAAGACAAGGAGAGAGTTCATGCCCTGGTTGCAAGAACAGTAAGATCTCCTTGTTTTATCATCGATTCCAGAGATTCTAGGCTCATGGTTTCAACAAAGGAATTCTTCTCATCTCTTGATGATTCGAAGGGTCCTAATATTTTTGTAACACTCCAAAAATTCATAAAAAATTAAAATTTTTCCTGTGCGACAATTAATGTTAAAACATCACCTAACAACATTAGTTTAACATCTAACACTTAATATTCTAGACTAAGTGATGCAAGAGGATAAAGAATTATTCATTAAAATCAAAAATACATTTGTTACTAACAACATCTAAAAAAATGTTACAAAGATGGTCTAAGAAGTTAATAAGCTTGAGAAGTAAAGAATTGAGATTTGTTGTTTTTCTTCTAGGAGGTGGATGATTTTTAAAAGTTGTTTCTAGTCTTATTGAAGGGGCTTTTGGGTTTTGCTAATTTTTACTTAGCTTCCTCAAGCTAATGCAGACAAAGATGTTTTTACAAGTCTTTTACAGGTAAACTCTTTTACTTCCAGCCCATTACCAAGACTAAATATTTTCGACGACAACTTAATTGCTAGAGATCTCATCTAAATTTTATAAAAAGGATTATAGGGATGAAGTAGTGTAAAATCATCTACTCTTGGTTATTGAAGGTATAAGAAAATTTATTTTCTTTAAGTTTCTAAGTTTGTCATTGATTTTATTGTTCTGTTTTCATGTATTATTTATAATTACAGAAACTCATTCTAAGCATAAAGTTCCAAATGATGGATGTTCTTTAAGTAAACGCATGAGTATTGAAATTCAAGGCAAAACATTTACTTAACCCAAACACGAATATATATAAATTAATACAAGTTTTTTATATTATACCTCAAAGATAAAAGTACTAAACTATTATTCTATCTCTACTCGAAAGGCATACAAGAAAATATTCATGATTTCTTTATAATATACCTAGATTTTACATTATGGAAAAATATTAACAAAATTTTGTTCTGTAGGTCTGAAGCACCCATTTGGACTATGTTGAAACTCAAAAATTTCTTATGAATTGGGTTCCACGTGTTATGAGCTCAAGGAGGGAGGTTAAATGTACAAACCCTAGCATATAGGAATCATTTTTTACCCTAAAATATTGCTTGGAAACATTTATGTCTCATTATCTTCGGGTAGAGACGACAGGCTTCTCAGCATCCTTGACCTCTGAGGAAAAGAGTGGTCTTTCAAGATGAAGGAAACTCTCATCAGTCTAAAAAATGTGACAAATACTAGAGTAGTAATCTCTGGTTTAAGGGTTGACTAGAAGGTTCACGACCTGGGTTGTGCAAGAAGTAAAAAAAAATATTTGCCTCTTGTCATGGCAGATGCAAATTAAACTTTCACCAATCCTGTGAAAAGAAGGGATTTCAGGTCACAGCGTTCAAGATGAGGTTAAAATTTGACAAACCCCAGGTGTAGATAGAGTGGGTCAAAGGTTTTATTTTTCATCACGGCTGTAGCAAAAGTAAGTCTGTTTATATTTTAAACATTTAACTTCTTTATTTAACTGTAGAAGTTTAAAAAAAGAAAATAACTGTTTGAAAACTGTCTTGAATGTTCTGGACGTAGGTGGAAGCTTGCCTAAATGTTCTGTCGAAGATGTAAGCAAAATATTTGTCACCTTCAGGATTTCGAGTTGCAAGGGGTTAATACGAAAGGCTCGGGTAAGCCTCGTCTTTAAACCCAGAGGTTTCCTTCTATAGTAGGTGTAAGGTTAAGATGGCGAGGATGTATGGAGATTTTATTGCATTGATGAGGTGTTTTTACGGTCGTGCTTGTTGTTTTGTTTACTTTGTAAATTTTGAGAAAACGAGAGGCTTAGTACTGTTCTAGTAACCTTTTAAATGGATACGATAGGGTTTGTGTATCCTTACAGTTTTTAATTATTAAACTTGGAGGTGATCATGATACTTTGGTCCGGGTTTGTTTGAAAAAAATATTTATAATGAAAACTTTGTTAAAGAAAATCCAAAGCTTTGAGTTAAGTTTTGAATACGTTTTTAAAATGGTAAATCCTTTTTATTACAAGAATTAGTTTGTATACATGTGTATTGGTTAATTAGGGGTTTTGATAAACTTGTAATAATTTTTAGTTTTTAAATGAAAAGATGCTAATATATTCGGCCATAAGCTCGTTTTGATAGATAAATAAAACAAATACTTTGGTTTTTATTTTCAAGAGTTACGGTTCCAAGACAGGGAAAGCATTACTGTAAATTAAGGGTTCACTTTTGGTTTTACCCATATATGGTGTGAATAGTCCTTTATTTCAAAAACTCTTTTATGAAGATAAACCTTGATTTTTTGGGATTTTAATTACAGTTTTTAAATGATAAAACTATTTTTATATTAAATAATTTGTAAAATATTTTCTTTGGAAAGAAAATTTTAACCTTGGTTTGAAAATTCATTTGTTAGAAGGTAAATTGGGGTAAAGAAGATTCGTTATCTTTGCAAGAAAATCTAGATAATAGTTTATTCTTAAGAGTCTATTTTTAGGGTTTTATCCACCAAAGTAAATTTATTTTATAACACTGTTTACTTGTTATTCTAGTGTTTATCATTTACACTGTTTAGTTTGGTTAGTGTAAAGGGAATTACCATAATAGCTTATTAGTGATATGCTTTTTACTTATCATTATTACACTTTAATATCTATAAAATGTATCTCCAATAACTCTCGTTACAATTCTATAGTAGTTTATAAATATATATGACTATATATTTAAATCTTGGAGAAGGAAAATTAATGTTATGTTATTTTAGACACAGTGCAAAACTGTGTAGTAAAAATTAACTTACGAATTCTGTAAAGTAAAAAGAAAAAATTATAAATATAAATGGAAAGAAAAATGACTTCTAGATTAAGGGATTTTGTTTTACTATTAAACCTAATACGAAATAATAGTAGAAGATAAATAAACAAATTTCAAACACATTTAAAATTGATATATTCATCTTTCTAAAACATGTACTATACTAGAGTACTTCATCTTAAGACGAGTGGAAAAATACAGGAAGGTAAATTAGTAACTCTTTGAAATAAAAACTAGTTTACTGTCTATATTTCATAAAAACAATTTATCAAACATAACAATAATCCTACCTTAACTATAATCATTTCCGTACTTATAGTTGCATAAGATAAATAAAATAACATTTAGAACCTGTGAGCTTGTAGAGGAGACAACAACCTAAGAAGCCTGTTCCACCCAACAAATTCCTGAAGATAGCTTAGCTGCTAGGCTTAGGACCCCCAAGCTTGCTTCCTGGTCCACCGGGTTGATAGAATTGGGTGAGAGGATGGGATGTAAAATCCCCACAACTCATCAAAAGTATTCAATAGCAATACTTCTGCCTTCTGCAGTAATAACTCATCCAAAACAGTTGCACTAGTTCAGTAAATCAACATTTTCACATTCTAACACTTTTTCTTTTCCCCTCCATCGAATATCTTGTGCACAAATTTCACTCAAAAATTTTAGAAGTAAAGATTGAACAAGCCTTACTGATTTTGATGGGTAGTTTATAACCATGCCTAGGTATTTTTGGGTCAGTTTTTCACTTAATGAGTCACTTGTTATTGTTCCACTTTCTTGGGGAACATGAACACAAAAATAGAGAAGTTGTCTCTTGCAACAACTAGAAGTGGTTTGAGGATGCTGCCAAGTGTCAATTTGCTCTCACCCCAGTTTATTCCACCTAGTGGCTAGTAGACACTCATTTAACAGCCTCCTTAAGCTATTGTCTCATCTTTTATTTATTAATTAATAAAATATTCAACATAATTAAATACAATCATCCTTGACCCCACTTGGTCAATAATTACAAACTTTACAATAAAATTAAAGTATAATATATTCTTAAACATAAATTGTTTTTGTAAATTTGGGGTATGTGACATACACACCCCCTTAAATATAACATCATCCTCGATGTTATTTTATTCATCGTCCTAAGAGCTACCCTGGAACAAAATTGGATATGTTGCCCGCATATGACTCTCCAATTCTCAAGTTGTTTCTTCTGGACTAAGGTGCTTCCATTGCACCTTAACCTGTACAATGGTGCGATTTCGAAGCAAGATCTCCCTCTTATTGAGGATACAATCCGGTTCCACCAGAAAATATCCTTCGGGTTCCACCTGCACATCATTCCAATTTATAACATGAGTAGCATCATTTACATATCTTTTCAAAACAGAGATATGAAAAACATTATGAACTTTAAGATTTGGTGGTAAAGCTAGTTGGTATGCCACTTGTCCAATTCTGGACAATATTTCGAAAGGCCCACAATACCTAGGTGCCAACTTAGCACAACTTCCTAACTTTAAAGAACTCTTTTTAGGTCTTACCTTTATGAAAACATGTTCACCCACCTGAAACGCTTTCTGAGTTCGTTTAAGGTTTGATTGACTCTTCTATATATCTTGTGCAAACTTTAAATTACCTTGCACCTGCTTCACAATTAATTCCATCTCCTTTAATAGCTCAAGTCCTAGTACTAACTTGTAAACTGGGTTACTCCATGAGATGGGAGTATTGCACTTTCTGCCATACAAAATTTCAAATGGGTTGTATTTTGTTGAAGCTTGGTAGTGGTTGTTATAAGCAAACTCAACCAAGTGTAAGTAGTCGTCCCATTTACTTGGTTGTTCTCTAACATACTTCCTTAGCATATCTTTCAAGATTTGATTTACCCTTTCAGCCTGTCCATCCATCTGGGGATTAAAGGATGTACTGAAATTTAAAGTAGTATTCAAACCTTTAAATAGAGATTTCCAGAAATTTCCTGTAAACTTAGGGTCTCTGACATAAATTACAACTTTTGGTATCCCATGTAAACGAAATAATTTTTTCGTAAATATTTCAGCAATATTAGTAGCCTTGTGGGTGGTCTTTACTGGTATAAAATGAGCTTCTTTACAGAGTTTATCAACGACTACCATTATCGAATCATTCTGATGCTGATTTCTAGGTAAATCTGTAATAAAATCCAGACTAATTAATTCCCATTTCCAGCTAGGGATTGGTAATGGCTATAATTAACTGGTTGTATGCTGATGTTCAGTCCTAACCTGTTGACATTCAAACCACCTGGAAATATACTCTGGCAACTCATTCTTCATATTTAGCCAAATCTAATTTTCCACAACATGGTTATAGTATTTTGATAGCCAAGATGTCCTAAGTAGGGAGTCTTATGTATTTCATTTAAAATCAACAGCTTAATTTTAGGTATATTAGGTATATACAACCTATTTTGATAAAGTATTAATCTTTTATAATTTAGACTATACCCTGTACTTAAAATTTCAGTTAAATTGTCTACCACTTTAGCTTGTAATTTCTGATAATTCTCATCCAATTTTACTCCTTCTTCTAACTGATCTTCTAAATCTGTTTTATAAGTATTGATTGCTGCCACAAAATTCAATCTTGCACTTCTACTTAAAGCATCAATGACTTTATTTTCTTTTCCTTTAATATGTTGGCTCGAAATCATACTCGCTAAGGAAAGATAGCCACCTAGCTTGCCTTGCGTTTAAATTTGGTTGATCCAACAGATATTTTAAACCCTTATTATCTGTCATTAACATAAATTTTCTTCCGATTAAGTGATGGTGCCACATCTTTAGAGCATGTATCACGACAACCAACTCTAAATCGTAAGTAGCGTAATTTTTTTCATGAATTTTAAGTTTCCTAGACTTGTATACTATTACATGTCCTTCTTGAGTCAAGAACCCTCTAAGACCATCATTGCATGCATCAGTGCATACAACAAAGTCCTTGTTAGGATCAACAATTCTTAAGATTGGTGCAGTAGTTAACAATGCTTTTAATTTCTTAAAACTTTCTTCACATTTTTTATTTCATTCAAATTTCTTCCCTTTCTTCTATAAAGAAGTTATGGGTTTTGAGATTCTTGAGAATCCTTCAATGAATCTTCGATAGTAATCGACGATCCCCATGAATGACCAAACATCAGTCACATCTTTTGGGACTAGCCATTTTTCAATTGCCTTTATTTTTTCTGGATCAACCAAGATCCCATCTTTATTTATTACATGACCCAAGTATTGTATTTTGTCCTTAAAGAAGTCGCACTTACTGAACTTAGCATAAAACTGATGTTCTCTTAACACTTGTAAAATAATCTTTAAGTGTTCCTCGTGCTCTTTTTTAGTCTTAGAATAAATTAAAATATCATCAATAAAAACAACTACAAATTTATCGAGATATTTATGTAGTACATTATTGATTAAGCACACAAAGACAGCCTGGGCATTAATAAGCCCAATTGGAATGACAACAAACTCATAGTGACCATATCCGGTCCTAAAATTTGTTTTAAATAATCTTCATCTTTGATCCGGACTTGATGATAACCAGATTGTAAATTAGGCTTTGAAAATACTGCTGCTCTGCATAGTTGATCAAACAGATGATCTATTCGGGGAAACGAGTATCTATTCTTAATGGTCATTTTATTAAACTGACGGTAATCAATGCATAAGCATAGAGTACCGTCCTTCTTTTTAACGAAAATGATAGGTGCTCCCTAAGGAGACACACTTGGTCTTATATACTTTTTATCAATAAGTTTCTTTGATTGTGATTTTAATTCATTAAGCTCCAAGTTATTCATTTGGTAAGGAGCTTTTGAGTTAGGCACTGCACTTGTACCAAATCAATGGTGAAATCCAGTTCCCTTTTCAGAGGCAGTCCCGTAATTTCTTCCGAAAATACATCTGAATACCCCCTCAGGATTGGAATATATTTTAATTTTAGTTTATCTTCATTATTAATATGTTCTTCATCAGTTACAGTTACAGTAAAAGCTTTACATCCTTTTTGAACAACGCTCTTTAGTTGCAAGGCATAAATTTGTCGGATTGTTGTTTTCCTAGGAATTCCTATTACTGTTACTGTTACTATTTCTCCTTCATTATTTACACATGTAAAATTTTTATCGAAACAGTTCAAGACAAATCTATGCTATTCTAACTAGTCCATACCAATTAAAACGTCATAAGAACCCAATGGAAGTACATTTAGCTTTACCAAAGTTTCAAACTGATTTGAATGAATAAAGCATAGTCTTTCACAAAATTAATTACTTTTATTTTTGCTCGTGTAGCTAGTTGAACCAGCCATGACTTTGTAAACTTCTCTACTGGTAAATTGCATTTTTCTACCAAACTAGGAGAAACATAACTCAGGATAGCCCCTGGGTCAATTAAGATAGATATGGGTTTTTGGTTCAGCTTACCTTCTACTTCCACCATGGAAGTTTGATAATCATCCTGCCTATTTTCCAGCACTGCATTGATCCTAGGCATTCCTCTTGCTAACTCACCAATCGTCATTTCTTTCTGCACTGTATGAGTATTGCTGATGGTATTCTTTCTATTAGGGAAGATTGATGCCTAGTGAGGTTCATTACAATCCCAACACTTTATCAGTTCTTTACGTTCATTATTCTTAACGTAGTTGCTGTGATTATTAGTAGGTTCTTTATTTCTAGGGTCATTAGGGTTTGGCTGTGAGTTACCTTTATTTCCTTGAAAATTCCTATTAGGAAAATTACGTGCATTATTATTCCCAACATTTTTATTAGTTGTGAAACATTTCTTTTTATGTTCAAAATCATTAGACCTCTTGGCCTTCCAGTTTGGCATGTTTTCCCTTTTTTGGTTCTGCTCATAGCAGAAATTTGCCTTTCGCATAGCCTCTTCAAGGGTTTTAGGGTTGTCGTATTCAATTTTGTCTTTAATGTGAAAAGCTAAACAACTCAGAAATTGTTACACCTTGGGTTTCTCATCAACAATGTAAGGCACATAACGTAGTAAACTTAAAAATTTACTATTTAATTCCTTCATGTTCATAGTTCCCAACTTCATTTCATAGAACTCTTTAGCTCACACTTCATAATACTGCTCCGACAAAAACTTCTTTTTAAAGTGTTTTTTAAAGGTACTCTAGTTTATATTTTTTTCCTTTATGCCTTTTACTCGCTTTAAGTCCTGCCACCAGATGTCTACTTTTCCAATTAAATTATATATGACCATTCTAGCTTTTAATTGATTGGAGTAATTTTAGATTTGGAAATACTTCTTCATTCCGGGCGACCATGCTTCGACTTCCTGCCCTTTCTCTTTTTCAGCGTTGAAAGTTGGTGGTTTTGTCTTCTTAAATTCTCCAGAAATTTCCTCATAGGGGTTATATTTCCTTTTTCAAGAATGGTAATTATCCTCAAAATTATTGTTAGAGTACTGGCGATTCTTCCTATGTGAGTCACCATAAATTTCAGAGGATGAACTACTTTCAATTTTAGAATGTTTCGTCTTTTTAGTTTTATGCTAGTAGGATGTATTTTCAGATCCTATCTGTTTATCCTTCCCTTCACTCTAGAATTTTTCTATTAGTATCTGGTTCAACTCCTCTTGAGCCCTTAGAATTCTTTCATTCTCTTTTTTAACTGTTTCCATTTCAGTTTTTAATTCCTTAACAATTTGTAGTAGTTCTAACGAATTATTAGTTATTTCTTCCTTAACAGGTTCTTTTCTAGAATTAATTTGTTCGTTTAATGGGGACCCTTCATCTGCATACTCTTCAAGCCCTTCCATACTTGCAATTCTAGTTCAGAATTTTTTTTTTGTACGACAACATATTAAAAAAAAAATCAGTAGGCATGAATTTTATTTATTGTTTGTTTACGTGAGTTGAGCTACTTCAGGCCTAGTGTCTGAACCGTGCTTTGATACCATATGTAACACTCCAAAAATTCATAAAAATTTAATTTTTTTCCTGTGTGACAACTGATGTTAAAACATCACCAAACAACATTAGTTTAACATCTAACACTTAATATTCTATACTAACTGATACGAGAGGCTAAATAATTCTTCATTAAAATCGAAAATACATTTGTCACTAACAACATCTAAAAAAATGTTACAAAGATGGCGTAAGAAGTCAATAAGCTTGAGAAGTAAAGAATTGAGATCTGTTGTTTTTCTTCTAAGAGGTGGATGATTTTTAAAATTTGTTTCTGGTCTTATTGAAGGGGATTTTGGTGTTTGCCGAGGTTTACATAGCTTCCTCAAGCTAATGCAGACAAAGATGTTTTTACAGGTCTTTTACAGGTAAACTCTTTTACTTCCAGCCCAGTACCAAGACTAAATATTCTCGACAACAACTTAATTGCTAGAGATCTCATCTAAATTTTATAAAAAGGATTATAGGGGTGAAGTAGTTTAAAATCATTTGCTCTTTGTTATTGAAGGTATAAGAAAATTTATTTTCTTTAAGTTTCTAAGTTTGTCATTGATTTTATTGTTTTGTTTTCATGTATTATTTATAATTACAGAAACTCGGTCTAAGCATAAAGTTCCAAATGATACTTGTTCTTTAAGTAATGGCATGAGTATTGAAATTCAAGGCAATACATTTACTTAACTCAAACATGAATAAATATAAATTAATCCAATGTTTTTATATTATACCTCACAGATGAAATTACTAAACTATTATTCTATCTCTACTCGAAAGGTATACAAGAAAATATTCATGATTTCTTTATAATATACCTATATTTTACATTATGGAAAAATATTAACAAAATTTTGTTTTGTAAGGATCAACCACCCATTTGGACTATGTTGAAACTCAAAAATTTCTTATGAAGTGGGTTATATGTGTTATGAGCTCAAGGAGGGCGGTTAAATGTAGAAACCCTAGCATATAAGAATCGACTTTTTCCTTAAAATCTCACTTGGAAACATTTCTGTCTCAATATCTTTGGGTAGAGCCAACAACCTTCTCGACCTCCTTGACCTCCGAGGCAAAGAGTGGTGTATCAAGCTGAAGGAAACTCTCATTAGTCTGAAAAATGTGACAAATACCAGAGTAGTAATCTCCGGTTTAAGGGTTGACTAGTAGGTTCACGACCTGGGATGTGCCAGAAGTAAAAAAAAATATTTGCCTCCTGTCGTGGTAGATGAAAACTAAACTTTCACCCATCCTATGGAAAGAAGGGATTTCAGGTCACTACATTCACGATGAGGTTAAAATTTGACAAACCCTAGGTATTGACAGAGTGGGTCAAAGGTTTTATTTCTCATCACTGCCGTAGCAAAAGTAAGTATGTTTATCTTTTAAACGTTTAACTTCTTTATTTAACTGTAGAAGTTAAAAAAAAAAAAAATTTGTTTGAAATATGTCTTGAATGTTTTGGACGTAGGTGGAAGCTTGCCGGAACGCTCTGTTGAAGATTTAAACAAAATTTTTGTCACCTTCAGGATTTTGAGCTGCAAGGGGTCAATACGAACGACTCGGATAAGCCTCAGATTTAAACCTAGAGGTTTCCTTCTACATTGGGTGTAAGGTTAAGATGGCGAAGATGTATGAATATTTTGCTGCATTGATGAGGTGTTTTTACGACTGTGCTTGTCGTTTTGTTTACTTTGTAAATTTTGAGAAAACTAGAGGCTTAGAACTGATTTTGAGAAGCTAAGAGGCTTAGTACTATTATAGTAACCTTTTAAATGGATATGATAGGGTGTGTGTATCCTTATAATTTTTAATTATTAAACTAGGAGGTGATGAGATACTTCGGTCGGGATTTGTTCGAAAAAAATCTTTATAATGAGAACTCTATTAAAAAAAATCCAAAGTTTTGAGTTAAGTTTTGGATTCGTTTTTAAAATGGTAAATATTTTTATTACAAGAATTAGTTTGTCTACCTGGTTAATTAGGGTTTTTGAGAAACTTCTAATAATTTTTAGTTTTAAAATTAAAATATGTTAATATATTCTGTTGTAAGCTTGTTTTGATATATAAGTAAAACAAAGACTTTGGTTTTTACTTTGGTTTTTATTTTTAAGAGTTACAGTTGCGAGACAAGGAAAGCATTACTGTAAATTAAGGGTTCACTTTTGGTTTTACCTAGATATGGTGTGAAAAGTTCTTTATTTCAAAAACTCTGTTATGAAGATAAACCTTGAGTTTTTGAGATTTTAATTACAGTTTTTAAATGGTAAAACTATTTTGATATTAAATCATTTGTAAAAGAGATTTTCTTTAGAAAGAAAAGTTTAGCCTTGGTTTGAAAATTCATTTTTTAGAAGGTAAATTGGAGTAAAGAAGAATTCGTTATCTTTGTGAGAAAGGCTAGATAATAGTTTATTCTTAATAATAGTTTATTCTTAAGAGTTTGTTTTTAGGGTTTTATCCACAAAGTAAATTTATTTTATAACAGTGTTTATTTGTTATTCTAGTGTTTAGCACTTATACTATTTAGTTTGGTTAGTGTAAAGGTAATTACCATAATAGTTTATTAGTAATATGCTTTTTACTTATCATTATTACACTTTAATATCTACCGGTATAGATCCATCTTAACTATGGCTCTACCAAGCTCCTAGAGGGATCAAGTTCTCTTGAGATGCAAATCCTTTTTAATTTACAAAAAATTCCAATAAGTATTCTTACTTGGGAGGGAAATGGCCAACTTTCTTAAATAATTTCAAAATAAGGTAAATATCAATAGAAGAATGAGCTAAGAAACATTAATAATCATATAATCAATTAGTTTTCCAGAAATTGCTTTACCTGT
>LPNX011125160.1:0-27297 GCA_001517045.1 Pseudotsuga menziesii | reverse complement strand
TTTTATTTTTTAATTATAAGTTGATATGTTATAAAAAAAATGATTGAGCCAACATGTTCCACATGAGCGTTATAGACGAGACACATCTCACCCATTTGAGCTATAGAAAGTGCTCGGCGCAATAAAATTTATCTCCAATAACTCTCATTACAGTTCTACAGTAGTTTATAAATATATATTGACTATATATTTAAATCTCGGAGAAGGAAAATTAATGTTATGTTATTATAAACACAGTGCAAAACTGTGTAGTAAAAATTAGCTTACTAATTATGTAAAGTAAAAATAAACATTTATAAATATAAATGGAAAGAAAAAGGACTTCTGGGGGGATTTTTTTTTACTATTAAACCTTATATGAACTAACAGTAAAAGATAAATAAACATATTTCAAATACATTTAAACTTGATATATTCATCTTTCTAAAACACCTATTGTACTAGAGTACTTCGTCTTAAGATGAGTGAAAAAATACAGGTAGGTAAAGCATTCATTAATTAATTTAAATCTAACCCTAGACATTCATTCCATAACCTAAATCATGAACTCTTTGAAATAAAAAACTAGTTTATTGTCTATATTTCAGAAAAACAACTTATCAAACATAACAATAATCATTTTCGTACTTATAGTTACATAAGATAAATAAAATAACATTTGGAACCTGTGAACTTGTAGAGGAGACAAAAGCCTAAGAAGCCCGTTCCACCCAATCAATTCCTGAAGATAGCTCAGCTGCTAGGCTTAGGACCCTTGAGCTTGTCTACTGGTCCACCTAGTTGATAGCACTGGGTGAGAGGATGGGATGTAAAATCCTTGCAACTCCATAAAAGTATTCAACAATAATACTTATGCCTTCTGCAGTAAGAACTCAGCCAAAACAGCTACACTTGTTCAGTAAATCAACATTTTCACACTCTTACACTTTTGCCCTTCCCCTCCATCGAATATCTTGTGCACAAATTTCACTCATAAATTTCACAAGTAAATATTGAATAGCTCCTGCTGAATTTGATGGGTAGTTTATAAGCATGCCTAGGTCTTTTTGGGTCAGTTTTTCACTTAATGAGTCATCTCCTCTTGTTCCACTTTATTGGGGAACATGACCACAAAAATAGGGAAGTTGCCTCCTGCAACAGCTAGAAGTGGTTTGAGGATGCTACCAAGTGTCAATCTTCTCTCACCCTAGTCTATTCCACCTAGTGGCTAGTAGACACTCATTTAACAATATCCTTAAGTTGTTGTCTCATCTTTTATTTATTAATGAATAAAATATTCAACATAATTAAATACAGTCATCATTGACCCAACTTGGTCAATAATTACAAAATTTACGATAAAATTAAAGTATACTGTCTTCTTAAACATAAATTGTTTTTGCAAATTTGGGGTATGTGACAATTTTGCTGGCAGATAACTCAAAAATTGAAAGTAAGGGTAAAGCCTGTAGCATTGATTTTGATCATGGTTCCTTCAATAATGTTTTGTATGTCCAAGGTATTGCTGCTAATATCTTGTCAGTCTACAAGATGACCCACACTATATCTCCTAAGAAGGTAGTTTTCACTCCTAATGAAGTCGAAATCTTTGATATTGCGAATGGTAGAGTCATTGCTAAAGGTGTTGTGGATCTTAGTTCAAAAGTATATAGGTTCTCACACTTCATGCATTTTTCTGACCCCTCTGCTCTCCTCACCCATGCCAACGAAGAAAGAAATATTTAGCATGAGAGGTTTGGTCATCTAAACTATAAATACATTTCAGATTTGCGTGAAAAGGATATGATTTTGGGATTGCGAAAGATAAAGTTTTCCAAAGGAGTATATCAAGGTTGCATTCTAGGAAAACATCCCAAGCATAAGTATGAGAGAGTCAGTCATGAGCGAACCTCAAAACCTCTTGAGATCATCCACAATGACATTGCTAGTCCCTTCCCTTATATGTCCATGAGTCAAGTGAAGTATGTCTTAACCTTCATAGATGAATTTTCCAAGTACTGTTGGGTTTACTTTTGTAAACTCAAGTCTGAAGTTTTTGACCACTTCATGGTTTTCAAGGCCTTGGTTGAGAACCAGTCTGGTAGGAAACTCAAGATCCTCATATTTGATAATGGTGGTGAATATGTCAAGTCCGAGTTCATTAATTATTGTGAATATGCAGGTATCCATATGCATCACTCTATTCCTTACACAACTTAGCAGAATGGCATGGCTGAGAGGAAAAATAGAATTCTTAAGGATATGGCTACTTGCATGATGGATTCTAAGACTTTTCCACCAAATTTTTGGGTTCAAGATATAAACTATTCATCCTACCTCCATATATAATAGGGTGCCTCAGAAGTAACTTGATGGAGTTTCTCCGTTCGAAGCTTGGAGTAGGCACAAACCAGATGTGTCTTATTTTGGGATTTTTGGCTCAAGAGCACATGCTAGATTACTGTGTCTATCAGGATAGTAATTAGTTTTGGAGGTTTCCCACCTCAGTTTTCAGAAAGTGACCTTGCAGAGAAACTCACCTTAAGGAGGTGCATCTTTCTGTCCAAATAGAATTCACAAACTCCAAGTTTGGAAAATTAGGGTTTCTATGAAAAACCCTAGGTCAGGCAATCAAATAAATAAGATCTAAAACTTTGCTATTTCCATTTGAAGTTCTCTTTTGAAAAGATGAATCACCATACTCAGCTTGAGGACAAGCTTGGAGGGGCTGATAGCTTCCGAGCATGGAAGTACACAATCTCTTTGATCCTTGAAGAAAAGGACTTGGACTAGTTCATCACTAGAGAAGTTCCAGAACCAAAGGGAGATGAGGATAAGGTTGCTCATAAGAGAAGCATGAAGGCTAAGAGAATCATTGTAGATTATATTAAGGATAACCTCATCGCCCGTGTTTCTGTTGAAATATTGTAACTTCAAAGTATATTCTAAATGTATTTTATTGATGTGCCCAAAGGGAAATATTATTATTCCTTTGCTGGGATGTTATTATTGTAATTGGTCATCATAGATTCATGAGGTAAAGCCTCCATTGTAAGTCAGGTCAATAGTACCCCAATGAATATAATATAATATTGTTTTGAGTCTTCGTAGGTGATGTCGACCCAGTCAATTTAGTGGGGCTGAATTTTTAGGGTAAAAGTCAAGTGACTTAAAGTGTCTAAATAGAGGAGTTGTGTTCCTCATTATAACACAGATTCACTCACTTGTGTAGTGCATAAGAGAGAGAGAGAGAGAGAGAAAGATCAGTAAGGAGGAGAATACATGTTTTGGGGTTTTATCTTACACATCTTATACAGAGGAAGTTTTGTTGGGTTTTCTTCCCCTTGAGGGTTTCCCAGGATAAATACTATGTCTATCTTGTGATTGTGATTCTTTCAGTGATTCTGCATATGCTATTGTTGTGAATTTGGATTAAACACTAATTATATCTAGATTAGCATATGAAATATTAACATGGTATTAGAGCTAGCATGAATAGAAAAAATTTCACAAGGTGAAACTCTCTCTCCTCTCCCTCTGGAAGAAATTAGGGTTTCTACAAAGTTTGGAATTTGGAAGATCTTCTTACATAGAAATTTGTGCCTCCCTAGAGTGCATTTATTGAGCCTAGGATCAAATTTTTTGGGTGGTTGAATCTCCAGGAAATCCAAAACTTAGTTTGGTCCTAAACCATAAAATTGCAGAAAACCAGAACCAAAAATTCTATAGAAGCTGCAATATCGCAAGCAAGTTTTGAAGGGTTAATACTTGGGATCTCCAAAAATCAAGTGGACCTACCAACTCGCCTCAGTCAAGTGCATATATTGGTAAGTTAAGATTTTCATTTTGAGAAATTTCATTTTTTAGTGACCTCCTAGATAGGATGGCCCCAAGCACTAATCTTGAGGAAAATGTGGAAGGCATAGAAAACTTCCTAGAATGGAAGTATAGGATTGGTATCATTATTAAAGAGAATTGGCTTGAGAAGTAAATCAAGGATGAATTTGCAAAACCAAAAGAAGATGAAGAAAAGGTGAAGCATTAGCAAGACCTAATCAAGGCAATGAGGATCATTGTTGATTCTATCAAATATCACTTGATACCTTAAGCGTCATCTAATAATACACCAAAGAAAATGTATGATGCACTTTCTAGAATGTATGAGGGAAGGAACATCAAAAAAAAGATTATTTTGAGAGTTCAAATGAAGGGCACCAATATTAGCAAAGGATAATCAATTCAAGATTACTTCACAAGGGTCTCCCAGTTCAGGGAACAACTAAGCGCTATTGGAGATACCCTTGATGAGAATGAGCTAGTTATGAATTCTCTCAATGGTATCACTAGACCTTGGGAATCATTCACACAAAACTTGTGTTCTAGAAAAGAAAGTATGAAGTTTGACATTGTATGGGAATATTGCATTGAGGAAGAAGCTAGAGTAGCTAACAAAGAATATCTACTTAGAGAAGATGATCAAGCTCTAGCCATCCATACTAAAGGAAGAAAAAAATCAAACTTCAAGAAAGTTAGTCATAAACCTTGAAAGAAGTTTCAAAAGAAAAGAGTAATAATGAGAAGAAATATTAGTCAAAGTATCAATGCTATAACATTCATAAGATAGGACACCTTTCCAAAGAGTGTCCATCAAAGAATAACAACAACAAAAGACATCGTGCTCATCTATATAAAGATGAGGATGAGGCGGAAATACCTCGAAAGAGATTGACAAAAGAAGAAGATGTAGAAGAATATGTACTATTATATGCACTCTTTGGGTCTGTAACATCTAGAGAAGATACATGGCTTATTGATAGTGGTGCTTCAAGGAACATGACAGGGAAGAAGCAAACTCTATCAAGACTTGAAGAAAAGAGTTCTCCTCAGAAAGTATCATTAGGAGATGACTATCAATATCCCATCAAAGGTATTGGTGAACAAAGCTACAAGCTTGACTCTGGGACTTCCATGAAGATGAAGGAAGTACTATATGTACCAGGTTTGAAAAAGAACCTACTTTCCATCTTAGCACTATATAATAAAAGATATAGAATTTCTTTCCTAGATGGACAAGTACTTATGTGGTCCAAAGGAAAGACACTTGAATATGATGTGGTCATTAGTGAAAAAGAAGGAGGACTATACAAACTCAAAGGACATCCAAAGACAACCCTTGTCCATGAGACTACTAGCTCGAGTGAACTATGGCATAGGAGGATTGCTCACATAAACTACAAAGCACTACCCTATGTGATAAAGGTGGTAACATGGTTACTATATCTGAAGATTGATCATGAGGGAACTTGCAAAGGATTTCCAAGAGGAAATAACATCAATAATCCCTTTCCGAAAAGTGAAAAAAAGACTAAAGGTACATTGGAATTAATTCATTCTGATTTATGTGGTCCTATTCCCTCCATATTGTTAAGTGGATATGAATATTATGTCACATTTATTAATGACTATTCAAGAAATACATGGATATATTTCTTGAAGACCAAGAGTGAAGTGTTCAAGAAATTCAAGGAATTCAGATCCTTGATAGAGAACCATTCAGAAAGAATAATCAAGAAACTGAGATCAGATAATGATGGAGAATATACTTCAAAATAATTTGAAGCATTCTGCAAGGAGGCTGGAATCAAGAGGAAACTAACCAATCCCTATAATCCTCAATAGAATGGTGTTGCAAAAAAGAAAGAATAGAACCATTATGGAAGTAATGAAAACAATGATTCATGAACAAGACCTTCCCATGTACCCATGGGATGAAGCAACAAGGACAACCGTGTATGTGAATAATAGATTATCTCATAGTGCTCTTGGATTCAGGACTCCTGAAGAAATATATACAAGAAAGAATCCTGAAGTGAGCCATCTCAAGAGATTTGTCTGTCCAGTATATGTACATATTTCGAAAGAGAAGAGAACTAAGTTGGATCCTTCTGGAAAGAAGGGAATATTTGTTGGATACTGTGAAGTCTCTAAAGCCTTCAAGATATGCATTTCAAGATTCCATCATATAGAGATTAGTAGGGATGTAACATTTGATTAAGAGACAGATCTCAAGAAATCTAGAAGGTGTCATCTTGAAGAAGTACATGAAGAAGATGTAACTCCCATAATGGTAGAAGATGAACCCTCTCCTGGAATAGTAGCATATGAAGATCATGATATGCTAGAACCCCAAGAACCCCCTACTATGGATATATCTCGAAAGAGAAAACCTTCTTGGGTAAGAGAAATCATGCAATATGCAGAGGATTATGGAGCTATAGAACTCTCCACAAGAATAAGCAAAAGATCAAAACCATACTCCAGTTATGTAGCTTTGATGTGTGACCTTGTAAATTAAGAACCAACCAACTACGATGAAGTTATCCAGAAGAAAGAGTGGGTGGAAGAAATGACGGAAGAATACCCTTCAATAATGAAGAATGATGTTTGGGATATAGTACCCAAACCAGAAAATAAGAGTTTGGTATCTTCAAAATGGATCTACAAGATAAAACATGTTGCTGATGGAAGTATTTAAAAGTACAAGGCAATATTTGTGCCTAGAGGATTCTCTCAGAAAGAGGGGATTGATTATGAAGAGACATTTTCTCTAGTAGCAAGGTACACTTCCATCATAACTATCATGGAACTTTCTTCCATGATGAAATGGGATCTACACCAGATGGATGTAAAGACAACCTTCCTGAATGATATGTTTGAGGAATAGGTTTACATCGAAAAACCACAAGGATTTGAAGTCAAATACATAGTGACTCATGTATGTAAGTTGAAAAAAATATTTTTGTGGAATAAATCAAGATCCTAGAGCTTGGTATGGAATAATAAATAGCTTCTTGATAAGCTTGGGATTTACCAAAAGTAAAGATTATCCTAACCTTTACATGAATATTACGGATGATGAACCTATCATACTATTATTGTATGTAGATTATTTTTTTTGACTAGAAATGGGAAACAAATCACAGAGAGTAAGAAGAAGCTAGATGAAGAATTCAAGATGAAAGATCTTGTATTGATGCATTATTTCCTCGAGATGGAAGTGTGGGAGGGCCCAGAAGGATTCTTTTTGAACCAGGGAAAGTATGCAGTAGAAAACTTGAAAATATTTGATATGCTGGATTGTAAACTTCAATGGCCAGACCCATGGACACCAACTTGAAGCTATTATCTGATGAATCATCAGAGTTAGTGGATATGACTCAGTACATACATATTATTGGGTCATTGATGTATTTGACGAATACAAGGCCAAATATATGCTTTGCTGTGAACACCTTAAGTCAGTATCTAGTTAAACTGAGATGGGCTCACTTGATAGATGCAAATCATGTGATGAGGTACCTAAAAAGTACGAGAGACTTTGGACTATACTATGTTAGAGATCATGACTAAAGATTGTATGGATACACAAATTTGGATTGGGAAGGAAGTGCCACAGATAGAAAGAGCACCTCAGGTGAATGTTATTCTCTGGGATCCACCATGATCTCATGGTTTAGTAATAAATTGTCTAGTGTTTCTCTCAGCATAGCTGAAGCAGAGAACATAGCAGCTTGCTCCGCTAGTTATGAAGCAATATAGATTCGAAAATTGATGTCAGAACTATTTGACATGGACTTGGATACCATGGTGATTCTTTGTGACAACCAGAGTTTCATAAAGATGATAGTGAATCTCATGTTCCATGATAAATCAAAGCACATAGAAATATGATACTTCTTTATAAGGGATATGGTAAAAAAGGGAGCTATAAAGCTCCAATATATGAGTACCAATGAGCAAGTTGCTGATGTGATGACCAAGCATCTATCTCGAGTAAAGTTTGAATATTTATGTGACAAGCTTGGTGTAATCAGAAAATACTTTCCTCATAAGGAGGAACATTGATGATACTACAAACTTTCCTTGCAAAAAGGAATAATGAAGATATGGACTCTCTTCGAAAAGGAGGAACAAGTTGAAGATATGGACTCTCCTAGAAATGAATAATAGTTTGAATATATGAACCCTCCTCGAAGAAAGGGGGAGCAGGCTGATGATATGGATCCTCCCTGGAAAGGGGGAGTGATGATAAGAATGTCATTGATGATGGGATGACAGTGAAGCTCCAGTATGAAAGAGGCCAAGTACACCTGAATATGTTGAGAAGGTACAACATTTACTTGTGGATGATAGTATCCTCTCTTGAGGATGGTCTTGCAGGAAATAACACTATGTTCCTGAGAATGGTCCTTACTAGCTAAGGATGGCCATGTAGACGTTACTCTCACATGGAGAGTACCCAAATTCATTTGTGGATATTGTAGAATAACACTCGCTTAGGAGTGGTCCTAGATTTGAATATGAGAATGCTTTACAATGAGTCCTTATGGATGATAGGGACTGCATTTAGGTGTGGTCTAGATCTTCCTTGCATACGTTACTCTTGCATGGTGAATGTACCTAAATTTATATGTGGATGCTATAGTATAACATTCACTTGTGAATGGTCCTATATTTCACATTGAGGATTTCCTATGATGAGTCCTTATGGGCATCATAGTATAACAATCGCATGGAGTGGTGCTATATTTCACACTAAGGATGTCCTATGATGATGTCCTGCATATAGGTGCGGTCGATATTTGCAGTTGAAGACAATACTGTTGCATGGAGAGTATGCCTACATGTACATGTAGAAGTCGTAGTATAAAACTCCCTTGGAGTGTTCCTAGCTATGATAGGATGAGGATGGTTTACGATGAGCCCTTACAGATGACTAGTCATGCATTCACGTGCAGACGAGATCTACACTCAGTTGTAGACGATTCAATTGGTCGATACTATGGACCCTCCTCATTAAGGGGGAGTAGGATGATGGAGGAATGCAACATCCTTAGACCAATGCCCTAAAGTGATAGGGATAGATCATCCCACAAAGAGATCATGTGTACTACATGTAGTGTGGAAGTAAAGGATCAAAAGGGTCGAAGTGTGATTACAAAGGATTAAGAAGATCGAAGTGATGCTGCAAAGGATCAAGAAGATCAAAGTGTTGCTGCAAAGGATCAAGAAGATTAAAGTGCTACTACAAAGGATCAAGAAGATCGAAATGTTGCTGCAAAGGATCGAGAAGATCAAAGTGTTGTTGTAAAGGATCAAATTAGAGGCACCGTGATGGGCATAAATTTTGTAGTTGTTTACGCCTGTCTCTTTCTTTGTCACTTAGAAAAGGAAGTTAATCGTAGAATTCCTTCTCAGGAAATCAAATTATTCAAAAGGTTTATTGATGATGGTTTCTTGGTTTCGTCTGGTTCTTGAGATCGACTGCATACTTACCTCGAATGCACGCTTACCTTGAATGCTATGAGTCGATTTATCCTCATAACACTCGCATCAGTTCTTGTATTTCTTCTATAAGTGTAATTAACTTACTGGATGTTGTGCTTTTCAAAGGACCTGATTTTCAAACTTTTGGAAATATTTCTACCAAATGTTATCAGAAGCCACTGGATGCATATCCATACATTTCGTTCACTTCTTGGAACCTGCGGCACCAAAAAGTTTCAATTGTTATCAATGAATTTAGGAAATATTGTCTTCGTGAAAGTAGTTAGTCTAGTTTTCTTCAACTCACAAGCTTCATTTTATTCATGCCCGATTCGATTGAAGTGTTGCTGCAAAGGATTAAGAAGATCGAAATGCTACTGCAAAGGATCAAGAAGATCAAAGTGTTGCTGCAAAGGATCAAGAAGATTGAAGGTTTGCTGCAAATGATCAAGAAGATCAAAGTGCTGCTACGAAGGATCAGAAGATCGAAGTGTTGTTGCAAAAGATCAAGTGATCATGAGCTGCAGAAGATGAATACATTGAAGAGTAACTGTTCTAGTTACTGATGATTGCTGAAAAATTCCTATGACGTATAGATGTATTACCTTGATACTACTAAATATTCTCTCTCTGGTTACTCCTATAGTTGATGATGATGTTGTCAGTAGAATACCCTTCTCGTTAAGGGGGGGTGTTGAAATACTGTAACTTCAAAGGATATTCTAAATGTATTTTACTGATGTACCCCAAGGAGATGTTATTATTCCTCCATAGGGATGTTATTATTTTAATTGTTCATCATAGATTCATGAGGTAAAGCCTCCATTATAAGTTGGGTCAATAGTACCCCAATGAATATAATATAATAATGTTTAAGTCTTCGTATGTGAAGTCAGCCTAGTAAGTTTAGTGGGGATGACTTGTTAGGGTAAAAGTCAAGTGACTTAAAGTGTATAAATAGAGGAGTTGTGTTCCCCATTATAACACACAATCACTCACTTGTGTAGTGCATAGGAAAGAGAGAGAGACATATCAACAAGGAGGAGAATACTCGTTTTGGGGTTTTATCTTATACATCTTATACAGAGGAATTTTTGCTGGGTTTTCTTCCCCTTGAGGGTTTCCCAATATAAATAATGTGTCTATCTTGTGATTATGTTTCTTTCATTGATTCTGCATATGCTACTATTGTGAATTTGGATTAAACACTAATGATATATAGCTTAGAATATGAAATCTTAATAGTTTCTGCATTCAAGACATCGAAGGAAGTATATGATGCTTTGACAAAGATGTTCGAAGGGAAGAACATCAACCAGAAGATGACTTTGAGGAACCAATTGAAGAATGTGAAGATACATAAGTCCGAGACTATACAGTCTTACTTCACAAGGGTTGCTCAAATCAAAGAACAACTTTAAGCGGTTGAAGAGAATGTCGAATAAGGAGAAATTGTAATGACTACCTTGAATGGTCTCTCTATATCATGGGACTCATTAATTCAATATATTTGTGCAAGAAGGAGGACAATCTCTTTCAACAGACTTCAAGAAGAATGTGCAAAAGAAGAATCTCGACTCATGACAAGAGAAGAGAACATGGGAGCAACTGAAGATCAAGCTCTCATGGTTCACACCAGGAATAACTTCAAGAAGAAGGAGAAGAAGGAGAACTTTCATCACAATAAGAAGAAGGACAAGAAATTGAAGAATACCAAGAAAGATAATTCAAATGTTCGATACTACATTTGTGATGAAACGAGACATTTTTTAAGAGATTGTCCCATCAAGAAAAAGAGACACCATGCTCATATTGTGGAAAATGGTGAACCAACAAACAAAAGATTCAGACGAGAGAAGGATGATTCAGATGAAGAGTATGTGCTAAATGTAGCATTTACAAGAATTCTCTTACATGAAAAGCAGTGATTGGAATCATTTGTTAATATGTCTAAACATGAGTCACTTCACAAGGTGAAACTTGGGAATGATTACCAATACCCCATAAAAGGGAGTGGAGAATATTCATACAAACTTGACTCTAGGAAAGCTTTAAATATGCAGGATCTACTATATGTTCTAGGATTGAAGAAGAATCTTCTGTCCATCTCCGAACTAGATGCAAAGGGAATTAGGGTTTCTTTTGTTAATGGACAAGTTTTGATGTGGCCTAGAGGAAAGACAATAGAGGATGAAACAATGATTGGAGAGGAAGACATAAGCTTGTACAAGCTAAAGGGGTAGCCTGGAAAAGCATTAGTTCATGAGTCAATTGAACCAAACGAACTATGGCATAGATGGATTGCACATGTGCACTACAAAGCACTACTGATGGAAAGCAAAGTAGTCTCGGGATTGCCAGCGATCTAGGAAAAGCATGAAGGAATTTGCAAAGGATGTGCACAAGGAAATAATGCGAAGAATACATTTCCCAGCAGTGAGAGCAAGACTAAAGGAATACTGGAGATAGAAAAATTGAATGCATGTGGATCCATGTCTTCTAGCTCATTAAGCAGGTATGTGTACTATGTTTCCTTTATAGATGATTTCTCATGTAAGACTTGGATATATTTCTTAAAAGGGAAAAGTGAATTTTTCAGTAAGTTCAAGGAATATAAATCCTTGGTTGAGAAACAAACTGATAGGAAGAGCAATATTCTATGGTCAGATAATGACGAAGAATTCACATCAGATGAATTCAAGGAACTCTGCAAAGAGTCCAGGATTAAGAGGGAGTTGAGCACTCCATACAATCCTCAGCAGAATGGGGTTACGAAATGAAAGAACCGAACCATCATGGAAGCAACAAGAGCTATGATGCATGACCAGGATCTTCCTATTCACCTTTGTGAATAGGTAGCAAGAACAAATGTGTATGTACAGAACCATACTCCTCATCGAGTACTTGAAAACAAGATTCATGAAGATGATTTCTCAGGAGGGAAACCAGAATTCAACCATATGAAAATATTTTGTTTCCTAGTGTACATACATATTACCAAGCTCGATCCTTCTGGGAGGAAGGGTATATTCGTAGGATGTGACATGTATCTTTCGTGACAATCAAAGTTGCGTGAGGTTGTCAGAAAACCCTGTGTTCGATGACAAGTCGAAGAACATCGAGATGAAGTTCCACTTTATAATGGATATGGTGTAGAGAGGAGCAATGAAGATCTAGTACATGGAAATGGATGAGAAGATAGCTAATGTGTTGACCAAGCCTCTAGAGAGAGTGAAGTTTGAGTACTTTAGATAAATACTTGGTGTGATCCAGAACGAGACCCCTCGAAAGAGGGAGTGATGTGTTTTAGCTAGCATAGCCAAATAGGCATGTTGTCTAAGCCTAAAATCCTTGCGAATTTCATAGGTTTCTCAGATGTAATCAGTCCTGTAGGTTATCCTTGGATGTAATAAGTCCTGGTGAAGCTCGTAGGTTATCCTTGGATGTAATCAATCCTAATATGTTATAGAAGCATAATATATGACATGGAAAATGAGACAGGTTGTCCGAGCAGGAAAATCTTAGTGAAGCACAATGCTCGAACATAATTAGTCCTTTAGGTTTCCCTCGATTGTAATCAGTCCCGATGAATCTCGCAGGTTATCCTTGGACATAATCAGTCATGAGACAAGTTATCGGAATGTAAAAATGAGCCCTGGAATGGTACACATGTTATTCAGATGTAATAAGTCCTGTGGGTTGTCCCAGTGTAATAAGGATCCCTAGCATGGTACATAGGTTACTCAGATGTAATATTCCCTGAAGGTTGTCTTAATGGAAAATATCCTAGACGTAGGTTATTCATATGTAATAAGTCCTTGAGGTTGACCTAGAATGTAAAAGTCGTGATGCAACAAGTTGTTTGGTTGTAATCAATCCTTGTGTGTGTGTGTGTGTGTGTGTGTGTTCCCATGTTGATATGATAAGGTCACGAAGCACATGAGGTGCACCTAGGAAGTTCTCTAATAGAACATAGGTTGACCATGGATGCTCTATGTGCTTGTTTTGTTTTATGCAGGACAAAAGAGATGATATGGATACGACGAGATGAAGGTATAAGATGTAGGTTATTTTAGTTTCAATGTAAAGAAGGTCCTGGATAGTTCCTACATGATGGCTTGCTCGAGATGTGATGAAGACCTGGTTGAGGAATAGGCCTACATCCAACATGAAAAAGGGTTGGCTCTATAGAAACTTCTGATGAAAGATAGTATTGTTCGATGATCAATAATAAGATGATGATGGAAACATCTATGATGATGACTCTATGAATCTGTGATGATGACTCCATGATGAAGACTTGACTAGATGTGTTGATGATTTCAGAAGAGAGGTAATACCTTCCTATTTAAGAAGGAGTGTTGATGTATTTGTAACTTTAGAAAATATTCTGATGTATATTATCATTGTATGTTGTTGTACCCCCATTGGAGATGTGTTTACCTCCTTGCGGGATGTGTTAATTGTGTCTAGACCTTGAGGTACAACCTTCGTTGTAAGTCGGGGCAATAGTCCCCAGTGTAACATCATGTAATGTGTATTTGGAGTGTCTCTGGGAGAAGTTGGCCCTGTTATGGAAGAAAAGTGGGCCTGAGTATTATGTTTGGTTAGTCACTTGAAAGTTATAAATAAAGAGGTGCTCTCCCTCATTTATACACACCTCACACTCTCAATTTCACATGAGATAGAAAGAGAGACAAAGGGAGGAGAGATAGATAGATGCTAGATACTTCTTATTGCTGCTTTTGATCATCTTACTATTCTGAGGAAGTTTGCAGGGTTTTATCCTTTATGGTTCCCATGGTGAAAATATTTGTGTCGTGTGTATCTCTTATATCTTATACATCTATATGTACTTGTTATTCCTCCAGATAAAGATCCTAATCAAGCTAATAAGATCTAGAAAACTAACATACTAACATCAAGGACAAGTTATAGGAAGGCTATGGGAGGGAATTCGACCTTGGAGGACCTTAAGAGGGCTATTAAAATATGCCATTAGGATGAGAATAAATTTTATCATTTGAGAATTTTCCTTTGGCATTTTGGAAAGCACTAGCTTGTCCATTGCACATTGAGTGCTCACTTGCCCTGCTAGTGAGCCAATTTCGAGAGAGTTAGATTCTCATCCAAGTTGGATGTTGGAGAGGCCACCATGACCTATTATTTGGATCTTAATGGAGTGTTTTAATTGCATATAGGAGGCTTCTATAGTTGTGATCCATATCTCCTCCCATTCTCTCAAGATAGACGCAGTAATCTAGGCGAACTAAGAGAATGGGATAGATTACTCTTCTACATTGCATTCTTCAACTTGATCTTATTAAAACAAAGTATTATATTCAAATCACTCACACAAGATTATTGTTGTTGTACTTACTCATTCAAGTAAGGAAAATATCATAACCATAAGATAACTATTACAAATTGTTTTAATATGCAGCAAATTAAAATCCATAGGCTACGATATTATGCAAACTGTAACATAAGTTAAATTCATCCAAAAACCTGGAAAATTTTGTAGCACCAAATGTGATTGGAACACCCACATTCAACCTAATCGTATATTGAGAGAAATTCCCTGTCTTCTCGAATCACCCCCAAGCCAAATCGGGCATATCAAGAGTGAAAACAGTCAATCTCTGTCACAGTCCTCTTTTTGTTAAGTAAGAACTCCTTGCCTAACACCAGAGTTCTCACACAACAAGATTTCCTTCCTTTGGCATACCAAGTAGAGTCCTACCTCCTGCATATTCCCTCGATATTTTCTTTGCCTAGGTCTTTCCCAAGAAGCCAATTCCTTTTGGATTTTTCGCAACTATCAAAATCCCTAATTTTTAGAGAGTGTCTCGACACTTGTTTTGGCTTCCCCAAAGTTAACTCTTTATTGTCTTCCACTCTTGTATGCACAATTTACTCATTTATCATGGTTTTCATCCACTATTCTCTATTTCTTGTTAAATCCATAAGTTTTTATTACATCCGTCCAAAAAGTGAACATTTGGCAGATTTCAGTTCTAGCCAATTTATTCAATTAATTAAACAAAAAAATGATTAAATAATAAAAATAATCACAGTGTCATTTTTTTGGGGATGTTACACTTATGCTCATCATATTGGTCCCATTACATGTCTCTCATAATGCCAACTAGATAATTGCATAAAGAATACTTGTAACCTTTCTAGATTTTGGCTATTTTGGCAATAGTTATAAAGGTTTTATTATCCCATTAAGTAACCCTATGAGAATCTCTATATGGCTAGCTAATGAGATTTCACATTGTGCAAACATAACTAGAAAACATGGGTTGTATAGTGAGAGACATTTATAATATAATTATTTATGAGCATATATAGTATCTATGCATCTCTCAAAGAGAGAGAAAACCAATTGGGTTGGTATTCAAATGAAATGGAAATGCTATTCAACTACTTATAATTCTCACTAGTAAGGCTTTGTCCAAATGCTTATAATTCTCTCTACCCCCTTGCAAAAATTAGTCCAAGTAAACCATAGTTCAATGGAATATTGTGTCACATGCCCCAATTTTGCAAAAACAATTTTATATTATTTGGTATTATTTGAGGACAATATGTTAAATTTTATGCTAAGTTGTAATTGATGACTCAGCAGAGTCAAGGATATTTAATGTAATTCTGAATATTTTATTTATAAATAAATAAAGGAGGAGACAATAGCTTAGGAGAGCTGTTAAAAGAGTGTTTACTGGTAAATCTGGTGGAGGAGACTGGGTGGAGAGCAAACTGACATGTGGCAGCATCCTCAAACCACTTCCAACTGTTGCAAGTGGAAACCTCCCTACATTTGGGGTCATGATTTCCCAAGAAAGTGGACTCAGAGCAGGTGGCTCAATTAATGAAAACTGACCCAAAAGACCTAGGCAAGGCTTTATAAAATTTCCCATTGAAGAGAGCTGAGGCTGCTCATTATAGAGAAGTGATCATTCAGGTGAATGATTGTACTTCAGAGAAATTCAATGGAAGGGAGTTGTGGAAAGTGTTTGAGGGGATAACTGCTGATTGATCTAGTGCAGCTGTTAAGCTGAAAGATCTTACTGCTGAGAGCATAGTGTTTTACTGAGATATTGGACTAGTCTACTATTTGCATTCTCCACCAGTTCTCAGCCAAGAAGACTAGGAACAGGCTCGGGGGTCCTGAGGAAGCGTTGTTTGAGCGCTCTCCAGGAGATTGGTATGGAGGAACGACCTCCTAACACTATTGTCATCTATCCTAAATAGGTTCTACATTATTTTGCTTTACTGTGTTAGATAGATAAATCTGAGCCTGACTGTTATATGAATGTTAAATATTCAGTTTGTAAATGTTAGAATTTAGTAGTCTTTTTAATTTATTGAAGAAATGAATTTGAAAAGTAATGTGTTAGAATGGAAAATAATTTCTAGCCTATGTTTTTCCACACTTGTAAAACCAAGCCGTACTCTAGCACATATAGAATATTTACAGTAGATGAAAGAAAATGATAAGAGATTGAATATAATAGATATGGTTTTGCATTTTGTAGATAGCAGAGTAATTGATAATGTGTGTAAGTTATTATTAAAGAGAACAGTATTCTAGATAGTTATGTTTACTAATTTTATGAGCATATCTATGTTAGAAAAGAAACAATAGTGCTAAAATAGAATTATAGTAAAGAAATATACTGTTACAATAAAAGTTATAGGAGATACAGTAAGTATCTAAACAAGGTTTCAACCACCCTTATATCATTTAGCTTAAAACTATTATTTTAAATATACTAGAATAGGATTATGTTATAAATACTATCAAATGAAGAAATAATCAGAGTTCAGAGTAAATGTTTGAAACATTACGTAACCCCGAACCCTTACTAATTAACAGAGCAGTAAACAAATGAAAATTTAAATGTAAACAACAAATAGAATGAAGCTAAGAATTTACCTATTCCAAGAATAATTATTTTCCAACAAGCTCTAAATATGTTCAGGTTTAACCTGAGGGTCAAACCCTAATTCTACTTCCATTCTTTTTATAAAAGTATTTCTTTAAAACAGAATAAATAAATTAAAATTTAAAAACCAGAATACTAAAGTATGCACTAGACTGAGTACAGTTTTATAAAAAGAACTTACAGTATTTTTATAAACTCTTTTATTTAAAGAAAAGGAAATATTTAAAAACAGGATAAACATTCTTAATACTATTGTAACAATGTAAAATAGGTAAACAGAAACCAACACAATTGATAAATTTTTAAGAATATATTTATCTAAGGGTCCTTTTATGGTAAACCCTAATATTGTATCCTAACTGAAAGCTTAAACATATACAAATTTACCTTACGACTGAACTTATAGTATTCACATTATCTTCATTTATTTACAAGAAAAATATTAAAACAAATAGTCATCATTATTAACAGTCGAGGAAGGGAAGACTCAAATTACACAGAGTCATAATTTTACATGTTATATAACTAATGTATAAATGAGATAGAGCTTGATTTCTTTTAAAATCCTTTTTTAAACCAAATATATTACTCTATAAGGCCGAAAGGATTAAGACATAACAATTTTATTTTACCCAGCTCAAGCTATGTTATCCACTTGAATGGCACCTCTCCGTCCGAGTGCCGACATCCCTCATGTTGGCACACAAAAGGACATCTATGGATTGAGGTTTGCCCAAAACACTATATATGGGCTTATGATAAAATACATTCCTCATCCATCCAGCTGGTTACTTTGACTTTTTAACTATGTCAAGTCATATACGCGATCCTATATATATGCAACTCGCGGATCATACGCGAGTGTCGGTTGTTGCAAGTCATGTATGGATGTATACGCAGGTTGCTCTTATAGCAACTCACGGATCATACGCGGGTTGTCATTCTTGATACCCGCGGATATGTCCCTTTGACATTAAAAATAAAAAAATCACATTTATCTGAGATTAGTTAATCCATTTACTTAATCTCCTTAACTGTCTCAACCTCCTTAACCTTCGAAACTGCCTTATTTCATCCATATAAATACAGGCCTTGGGGAGGGTGTTTGGTAGATACACTTGGAGAGAAAAGTTATGCTAGTCGAGTTTATACTGAATTCTTTGGAGCAGTAAAACTCAGAATCCTTTGGCTGCAGAGGATTCCTTGTCTCGGGCGTTGGGTTGTACTCTGAACTCTTTCATTATTGCTAATAAAGAGAATCCTTCTTCGATATATGTCTCATGTATTTTGGTTTGATAAATGTTTATGTTTATGCATTTTATATATGATTTATCTAACCTTCTTATATATATATGAATCATCTTGTATCTGGAAGATTGACTCTTGACAGGTGAAAGAGAAGCGACCTTGAAGACTTTGGAGGAGAGTAGAGTGGAAGAGGATAAGCAATGATCAACCTTCATGAATCGGGTAATTCCTTCTCATCCTCCTATTTCCTTTACTGCACTCTAGAGTCAATTGTCTGCAAGTTTATTGAGTATGTTGGTAACCCTAGACTTTCGGTTATAAGGTGTCTATAATTGTACAACAGAACTGGCGACTCCACTGGGGAGCCCAGACTGCTGTAAGTTGTTTCTGTCACCCCTGACCAGTCTTTGCTTTGAAGTCTGTGTGTGGTCTTTTATCCTGGTTCATACTTGTCACAGTGTTTGAAAGTCTTGTGGATTTTTCTTATTGTTTGAGAAAAAATTTACACCTATCCGCGGGTTGCTCTTCTGCATAGTCATGGATACAGGCCTGCATACGTGGGTTGGTCTACTGGACAGTCACGTATCATCCATGAGTTTCCCTTCTATACAGTCGCGTATATTCCTGGAAGTAGGGATTTTTAAGTTAAGGTTTGCTTGTTCCTTTCTTTGTGTAATCCTTGTTTGTGAGTTGATTTTCTTTATGAATGTTGTGTAGCTTGTCTGAATACCTCTGGTGATCACACTTTGTGTTTTTTCGAAAGCCCTTGAGTCTCTTTTTCTTGGCTTATTTTCTGTTTGCATGCTGATGTAGTTTGGCCTGTTTGGATTGTAGGTTAAAGTGCCTCTGTCCAGATCAGTGATCAGGGTCTTGGGCTGTGTTTTTCCAGTCCGTCTTTTGACGGTAGTTGGTTGTCACTTGCCTTTACAAGTCTACAATGATTTTTGTCATTGAGTGCACCCAAGCTAGGGTTCCTAGCCTTCCTTTGTTGGTTGTCTATTGGTTCTGTTAGCCTGTTTGCTTCAGTTTGTTGCTTTTATACAATCAATAAGATTCAAGTTTACTCAAGTACAGTGCATTGTAGGTGCATGGTAGAATTTTGAGTATTTTTAAAAGTGAAAAGAAAACATGGTTAAGCTTTTGCATTTTGTTTTTGCATAAGTAGTGTTTATTTCAATTTAAAGATATTATCTCAAAAACTACAAAAAATATAGGCTTAGTTTCTTTTATTGTTGCATTCAATTCATCAATATATATTTGCAAAAAAGAAAAGAAGTTTGTTTTTATAGTGGTAGTTTTCTTTGAATACACCTTTACTTTTATTTATTTCTTACTGATTCAAAAACACCACAAGTACACCACTCCATTTCCTTCTGAGTAAGAAACGACCCTTTAAAATGAACGCATAATTTAAAATTTACTACTAATCTTTTGTTTTTAGGGGCCTTTCACCTACTAGCTTAGGCTAGACTTGTGGGCTAGGAAGTGTAAACTTCCCACAAGTTATAAAACTCAGACATAGTGGACCTTTCTTTAGGTAAATCCTTGACTTTATCGACTGTATCTGGGAATCTCCTCTCAAATGGGAGTTAAGCATGAGGCCGCGTGGAGGCTTGGACAGAGGAGATAACCCTCCGAATCCTTGTCAAAGCGTAACTCAGGAATTTTACGCATCTGGGGATTCTGTCCTAGAAATATTTTCGGGCTCAGCTACCCTGCCCATGCGTACGAGTCCGACTTACGACTATCCCCCTAGACTGTTGGTATAGCCAAGGTAGCCTTTAGTCTCTTGTCTTTTAGGGGTCATACCTAGGTAAACCATAAGGTTATTTCTGGTTCACCTTGAACGAGCTTGGAAGGTAACCCTTGTTGAAAGTGCAGGAGGGTGGTTGGGCGATTCCTTCGCTTGTGCCTAAGAACAACTTCAAGGACGCCAAGTAATCATTCATCAGCTTTCTTTGGGAAAGTATATCTTTTACCCTTGTTTGATTGCTTGAGGCTTTAGGATTTTTATAGTGTATGCTCTATGGTTTTTCCTGTGTTTAGTTGGATTTAGGGTGTGATTTGTCAATTTTTTAATTATGGAGGACCAACCTGTTAGAAGGTCAAGAAGGTTGAGAAACCTTCCTCCTCTCACCACATTGGAGACTCCACCTTTACCCCAAAGGCAGAGACTAGACACTGACAGTTCATTTGAACCAGTAGGGATAAGTGAAGTTCTTGGTGAACTAGAACTGATAGCTAACCGTTTTGATTTTGACATAGTTGAGATAGAAGAATTGCAGACTGACGATTTTGCAAGAAACTTTAACACCCCCTTGACTGATTTAAACGATCCTGTGATAATTCAGGTTAGACCTTTTGATTCACCTGTATTAGGTGTCCCTATGGGTAGGATCATGTCTTATGTGAAAGAAAGTCCTTTTGTGTTCACCTCAACCCTTCTGGTTGAAGGGGTACTACCTCCCCCAGTAAGTGCCCCTAGATCTAGTTTACCTTCTACACCTTTGACTCCAGCGAGCCGGGTGGTTCAACCACCAGTTCACTCAAACCTAGTAGGTACTTCTGGTGACATGGTTACTGGGATCCCTAGTATACCTACCATTCCTTCTTCCTTTCCTTATACTACCCAGAGTGGTTCGGTAGGATCCTCGACCTTTGTCCAAGGATTTCCTTGGAATGGGGGGCACATTCCCCCATCTAGTCCATACGTAGGTCCATCTCGTTCCTATGTAGGAGTGCAGTTTGGGAACAACACCTCTTATGGGTAAAGTTTCCAGACCCCCATTTCGGTCCCATACACGAGCTCTCCCTTTTCGTTGTTTAGCGGAGGGATACCTACACCTGCCTTTCAGACCCTTGCTTCTATGGGGACGGCCCGAACTTCTTACAATGCACCTCCCACACACAATCCTGTAGCTTACAGATGTAATCCGTTTCAAAGAAACCTTCCCACTTCGCAACCGGCGGCAGGGGGCAAGCCCACTTTTACCCATGGGCATTCGGGGGCAGGTCCCTCTAATCCCCAAGCTGGCACATTTAGTACCCCAGTTCGACCCAAAATTCCATTCCTGGCAACCTTAAACTTGCCAGATTTGTCAAAATTGATGAATGACCCGGTGAGGCATGACCCCTTGTGGCAACCTATTCCCACCAAATTGCCATCGGACATCCCTAAGTTCGAAGGCAAAACTGGTGAAGATCCTAGGGCTAATGCCACCACATTCCATTTATGGTGTTCTTCAAATTCGCTGAACGAAGATTTAGTGAGGTTGAGGCTGTTCCAGAGAAACTTGACAGGTACAGCAGCAAAATGGTATATTGAATTGCCTTCTGCTGCTTTCAGTAGTTTTTGGGACTTGGCTAGTGCATTTCTTAGCCACTTTCAGCTTCCGGTCCGATATGACTTCGGAACGGACTTGTTGTCTACTTTTAGAAAAAACAAGGCTACCCACATCTCAGATCATATCCCAGAGTAGAGGAGGCAAAAGAGCCTTATAAAAGCCACTATCCCTCCTGAGTTCCTTTTAGAGTGGTTCCTTAAATCACTGTTACCCTACATATCTAAGGACGTATCCACTTTGGGAGTAACAAATGAAGAAGAAGCCATTCTCAGGGCCTAGCAACAGGATTTGATATATTCACAATCTGGGATCTTAGATGAGATCATCCCTGAGGCACCGAGGCCTTCGCACGATGCGGAGAAGCCTAAGCCTGGACCCCATGCCGATGGTGTGGTTGGGTCCGTTAACTCTCCCACCGTGGAGTCTTTGACTAAGCAACTTCACCAGTTGTCTGTCAAAAAGTCTACAGTGGAGGCAGCAAAGGCTGAAACCTCCCCCTAGAGTGCAAATGTTTTTGCACAAACCTCTCAGAAGGGAAATCAGCAGCCCGGCGGGAAGAAAAAGAAAGTTAAAAAGGGAGAGGGAAACCAAAACAAGCAAAATCCTGCAAACAATGCTGATGGGGGAAAGAAATAAAAGAGGAAGGTTAAGTTCCCTTGTAAGTTGTGCCAAGAGGACCACCTTACTCATGTTTGTCCCCTTATGGATCAAGCCCAGAAGTTGCTTAAAGCTCAACAACCGGTTGTCCTCAAGGAACCTTTTCCCCAAGGACAGAACTCTGCGTCAGCTTCTAATGTAGAAGGGGGCACTCAAACTGCCCCTGACCCAAACTATATCAACATGTTTCAATCTTCGACTTTGTTGCAGACAAGGAACAAAAATTATGAGAAAGAGATTCCTGAGAAGGTTAAAGCTGTAGGTGAAACTTCTAACCCTCTCACAATAGAGAATCCTGCTGAAATAATGCCGAAGATACCGAAAGGTGTCTTCAAGAAGACCTTGCATAACCCTAACGCTAGGGCTGCTTCAAACTACTCCGTGGTTGAAGAATTAGCTCAAAACCCATGTGCAATTTCAGCTTTGGAGGTGCTACAGAGTTGTCCCGCTCAGCGGGATGCCCTCTTAGCAGCTTTAGGTAGCATGGACTCTTCGAGTCTCATGGCAAAATTTCATTTATCTGATGTTAAAATTCGCCTGCCTTACCATGTACCCCTATCAATAGATGTCGTCCATGGTGGTAAGACCATTGGAAGGGCAGTTGTTGATGAGGGATCCTCTACATGTGTCATGTCCTTGACCTGTTGGAAAGCTCTTGGATCCCCAGAGCTGGTCCCATCAAACACTTTACTTACTGCTTTCGATGGAAGATCCTTCCGTCTGCATGGTATCCTGCCGGCTTTTGAGATTAAGTTGGCAGGTAAAGCAGTGTCTGTTGAAGTAGAAGTGATTGATGCTCCTTTGGACTAAAATTTGCTTCTAGGAAGGAATTGGACTTATGCGATGTCCGCTATTGCGTCAACCGTTTTTTGTGTCATGGTTTTTCCACATGAGGGCAAGTTGGTTACTATTGACCAACTTGATTTTACCTGAAAAGGTTGTTTAGAGTCTAATGAGTCTGTTGTGCCATTGGTTGATCAGGTCAAACCTGCTGCATAGAGCTTGGGGGCTGGAATGTACACATCATTGATGGGCACATTTGATCTTCCAGCCCCGGTTAATTATATTGGTTATACTAGTGTGGGGAAGTCCATCGCTACGGTTGTCTATAGGACTGATCCTTGGGTCCTCCCAACTCCCCATGAACTGCAAGTGCCCTTATCGGTAGTGGAGGTGGCTTATCAAGCTATCACTCAAGCCATTGTTGATCCCATTCTAGATCCTCTAACAGTCTCGGAAGATCTGGAAGAAGTCTATTTTCCTGCATGGGAGGAAAACTCTTTGCATTCTATATATTGTTTAGACATGGTTTTACCTTTCGATGAAGCTATTCTGGAAGCCATGAGTGGACGTGATAAGATTTGTGAGGATATTCATCATCGATCCTATTTTCTTCCAGAACTATGCAGAATAGAAAACCAAGAGTTTCACGTGAGACTGTCAGAAGACGTTGATACACCTATCAATCCCTTGACCAGGGAAGGAATCTTTGCCGAGGGGAATATGGCAAATATTTCTGCCACTATACCTATTAACATCTCTGTGAACCCTGATGTCATGGAAAACATATATATAGGTGCAAGTTGCTCTCCTGAGGAGATTGCTATATATACTGCCCTTTTTAAGGAATTCTGCGATGTCTTTGTCTGGTCATATGAGGAGATGCCAGGAATAGATCAATCAATTGTTGAACATGAAATCCGAACATATCCTGATGCCAAGCCAGTTCGACAAAAATTAACACCCGTGAACCCGCGTAAAGCAGTGGCTGTGAAGGAAAAAGTTGAAAAGCTATTGAAAGCTGGTTTCATATATCCCATAGCTTTGACTGAATGGGTGTCCAACCTAGTTCCTGTTGATAAAAAGCAAGGGACTATTCGTATTTGTATAGACTTTAGAGACCTCAATAAAGCCTGTCCTAAGGAAAACTATCCCACACCATTTATAGACCAGATTATAGATGCCTGTGTGGGAAGTGAGGTGTTCCGTTTATGGATGGTTTCTCAAGCTACAATCAAATACAAATCAAACCGAAAGACCAACATAAAACTGCTTTCATTTGCCCTTGGGGTACATTCGTGTATAATAAAATGCCCTTTGGATTGAAAAATGCTAGGGCAACCTTTCAACGGGCTATGAACTTTGATTTTCATGACATTAAAGCCATTGTCGAACCATACCTTGATGATATGCCCGCACATTCTTGTAAGAGGATCCAACATCCAGATCATTACGATTGATTTTTGAGAGATGCAGATATTATAAAATTCGCTTGAATCCCCACAAGTGTGTATTCTGTGTCGAGTCAGGAAGATTACTTGGGTTCATTGTCTCTAGTAGAGGCATCCAGGTGGATCCATTAAAATTTGAGGCCATTGTAAATCTTCCTCCTCCTCGTTCTCTCAGGCAACTTCAAAGCCTGCAAGGAAAGTCTAACTTTCTTCGACGTTTTATTGTTAATTATGCCAAGATCACTAAAGGTTTCATGCGCCTGATCAAACAGGACACCCCATTTGTATGGGATGAAACCGCACAACTTGCATTTGAGGCATTGAAAAAAGCTTTGCTGTCGGCACCCTTATTATGTCCACCAGATTATTCTAGGGATTTTATATTATATCTGGTTGCGTCGGAGTCGACCATTGGGGTAGTACTAGTCCAGGAGGACGATAAGCTGGTTGAGCATGTCGTTTATTATCTTAGTGGTGCTTTGGCCGGACCTGAACTTAGATACTCCCATGTTGAGAAATTAGCCTTAGCAGCTGTTTATGCTGTGCAGAGGTTGCATCACTACATTTTACTAAGGACCACCATGGTAGTGGCGGATGTGAACCTGTTCCAATATGCTTTATCCTAACGGATTGTTGGGGGGAAATTTAACAAATGGATAGTCATTCTCCAAGAGTTTGACTTGGTTTTCCAATCTGCTAAGTCTAAGAAGTCCTTAGTTTTTGCTGAGCTTATAGCAGAATTTCCTACTGATGAAGATGTAGTGGTCGAAGATGAATCGTTCCTAGATGAGAACATCCTCCTAATATCTACCTCTGATCCTTGGTACAGAGATATTCTTATATATCTCCAGAATTTGAAGTATCCTGCAGAAGAGAGGAACGACGTAAATTACGCCTTCATGCCAAGAACTACCTCATTATAGGAGATACATTATATCGACAAGGGGTAGATTCTGTGTTACATCGTTTCCTTACTCATGAGGAAGCGGAGATTATCCTAAATGATTCTCACAACGGAGCATGTGGGGGTCATTTATCTGGGTTAGCAACGGCCCAAAAGATATTACGTGTTGGTTATTTCTGGCCCACGATCTTTAAAGATTGTGTGTAAGCAGTGAAGTGCTGTCATCCATGTCAGCTTTACACCAGGAAAATGCGGTCACATCCTGCTCCGTTATTTCCCGTTGTCTCGGTAGGCCCCTTCATGAAATGGGGGATATATTACATGACATGCAACCCAACCTCAGTTGGGGGGAATAAATACATCATTGTCGATGTTGACTATTTTACGAAATGGGCAGAGGCAATGCCTACTTTCAAAGCCGATGGGGAAACAACAGCTTTCTTTGTATTCAATTAGATTATTGCAAGGTTTGGTATTCCCAAAGTGATTGTCATTGACCATGGCAGTCATTTTCAAAATGGCATGATGATAGAACTGACTACCATGCTCGGATTCAGACAAGAACATTCTTCTCCATATTATCCGCAAGCAAATGGTCAGGTTGAGGCTATTAACAAGACTTTAAAAACTATCCTTAAACGTACAATTGATGCAGCCCGTTCTAACTGGCACATCATTTTATATCCTGCTCTTTGGGCCTACCGAACTAACGTAAATACTGCTACGGGTTTCTCCCCTTTCCAACTCGTTCATGGGGTGGAAGCAGTTACTCCGATTGAATGTGAAATCCCGTCTTTGAAGATAGCCATTCATGTGTTACCTTATACGATTGAGCTTGAGGAACGTCTAGTACATTTAGAACACCTTGATGAACAACGTAGAGTTGTGCTTACTTCTAATTAGGCTCATAAAAATAGGGTCAAAACTCAGTATGATAAATCGGTCAAACCTAGGGTTTTCTCTGAAGGGGAACTTGTCTTGCTTTGGGACCAAGATAAAGAACCTCTGGGGGTAGGAAAATTCAAGGCTATGTGGTTAGGACCTTATGTCGTGTCAAAAGTATTGAATAAAGGTGCATATGAGTTAGTTGATTTTGATGAGAATAAGTTGCCTGAGCCCAGAAATGGGCTCTACCTGAAGAAGTACTACGCTTAGGCTTAGCACTTTTTCTTGTATTTTTAGTGTATGTATTTTTATGTACATTAGGTTGTCAGTTTTGTTTTTTAAACTATCTGCTGATTGTTGCAGGTGTCTTCTGAACTGTATATAGGGTTCGCTGATGCCGCGAGCCATCATACTTGTAACCTAGCTTCAGCAGCATGGGTTATCTATTCTCCCTCAGGACAACTTGTTGCCACGGGAGGCGCTTTTATAGGTCCTACTTCTAATAATGTTGCTGAGTATAGGGTAGTTATTGAGCTCCTATGGGATGCTTTGTCATGTGGCATCACCCAGCTTAAGGTCTGTTTGGATTCTCAGTTGGTAGTTTCCCAGCTTAATCGAGCTTATCAGGTACGTAATCCTATCTTATTATGTCAGTTTATGAAAATTCATTTATTGGAAAGACATTTTGAGGTTATTACTTTCAATCATATTCCACGAAACCAAAATTCATTGACTGATGCATATGCTAATAACATTTTGGATTGGCA